>JAQGCM010000899.1:0-19256 GCA_034699705.1 Hymenaphorura dentifera
TTGGACTAGGACTACTACTACTAAGATTCAATCCTTGTCTCTCGGAATGATCACGTTCTTTCTTCCTTCCGGTCAGCCCTCCAGTGCACGACAATGAAGAGTCTGTCGTCTTTGTCTTTGCTCTTCATCCGTGCCTTTCCCCCTTAATTTGGGGTAGGTTTACTTCTTTACTCTACTTATTAAGCTCACTTAACCTGACAGTACGGCTGGAAAACACTGCAATTTGTACATAAAAGCTGCAATTGAATAAAAATTTTAGGGCACGAGGAATGACTTATTTGTAATTAATGATGCTTTCTCCCAAAACTTGGTTGAGTTTTCTAATTTTACTGAGTGAGCCACACAAAATTAGGAGAGAGCAGCAGCGGCAGCAGGACTCTCATGAAATTATTGAGCTCAATTTCAACTTTCCAGATTTTGGCGACTCCGAATTCTAGTTTTAAAAATCTAATCCGGTGGCTGTGAATAGGAAGGATCAAAATGTTTTTATGGCTCAGAAGTCTTGTCATGCCCATGCAATAGTATATAGTTCGGGCTGAGCTGAGAGTGCAAGGTTTTGATTCCCCACATATCGACAACCCACCTAATGATGATAGTCGTATTATTTGCCAAGGAGTGTGATCTCTCTTGTTGAGAAAAAGTTAAAGTTAAAGTTGTTGTAGTTTGTGTGAAGTGAAATTGAGAAAAAGAAGTAAAAGAAGAAGAAGAAGAGGAAAAGAAAAAGTCGAAGAAAGTAGTGCATGGGAAGGAAGGAATGGAAACAATGTAATGTAAACTACATGAGATGATTCAGGCAATTTGAAAGTGAAGTGAATTTCCGTGTTGCTTGGAGAATTCGTGACATATTATCCTTGAAGAATCGAAGAAAGTTAGAACAAGATGAACTAGAGATGACTCGGAGTGTGTTGCATTGCATTGCTGCTCCACTGCCCTACCCTGCCCTGCCAGCCTCCATGCCAGCCTTCCTCGCCACGTACTTGTACAACTTACATGATGTTGGATGGAAAGCTCGGTCGAAGACTAGTATAGAAATGTATTGTTCCCATCAGATGGAATTTCAATTGTCAAACTTTGTACCCTTCTCTCTCTCTCTCTCACTTTTCCCTCTTTCTCCAAATACAAATGCCTTGGCTTTTATAGTCTTCCGTTCGCTTTCTTTTCTCTTCACTTTCTCCTACTTTCTACCAGCACCACTAGCATCAGCACCCCAAGAAGTAGCAGTAGAAGAAGACCCAGTTTCCAGTACCAGTTCTCGAGGAACAGACCCAATCCAACAATCTTGTCTGCATCCATGCATGCATACAAGACTTGGATGACTCCATGTACATACATAAGCTCTGCGGACTTCATGATGAGATACAATGCAATGTATGCAGTGCAAAGCAATGCAATGTACAAAACTCGGACTGGGAGACTGCGACTAGAACGAGGACGAACGACACAATTCTTTCTTTTTTTTCTTGCATTTTTTTTGGCTCCATTTGATCTCCACGCTGAAATAACCATTCGTCCTTACTTATGTAAGCACTTTGACTACGAGTATTGCTGCTGATGCTGCTACTGCTGCTATCTCCCCCACTCTTCTCTTCTCTCACAACTTTTCCTATGAACAACACACAAGGAATAAGCTGGTTCGGCTTCTTTCTCTAACTTATATTTCCTTCTCGGAGAAGGAAAGACTCGACAAATTGTATAATCCAATTTGCCCAAGTGTTTAGAGTTCATTGACTATATATACTATTTACAACGAAACTCATTTCTTAAAAGTCTATTGCACATTGCGTTGAGCGTTGCATTGCACATGGGATCCCTACAGATTCCCTACTGTATGTAGCTAACTTGGTGAGTCCCTAGGGTCTAACGTAAGAAGGAAATCCAGAACTTGCCAAATTCGACGAGGAAAGGATCCAACTGGTAGCTCCGCTCCGCAATCAAATCAAACGAAACGAATTCAGTCAAATGCTGTGCTGTGCATGCTAAGATTTGAGTTGAGAGAGAGCCACTTTTGAATAATTCAGAAGGTGAGGCAGGAAGCAGGCAAAATGTAGGTTTGATTCGTAGGGATCTGGTGTGTTTGTTTGTGTATGTAATTCATACTACAATAGAATCAGCAGTTAAAGCCATTGCCATTTTGCCATTTCTTGAGTTTATTCGTAGGGTTAGCGTTTTGCAAAACTCTGCAGTGGAGTGAGAGTGGCAAGTGGGCGATACAAAAGTTACTTAGTCGCATTCGCATTGCCCGATATATTTGAACGGCTCATAAAATTCAACCTGAATCCGACGTCGACGTCGTCTCCAGGCCCAGGACAACTTGTGTACGAACTGGTGCTCCAGTCTCCAGACCGACGAATTGAAGTGTGCCTCTCTTAATATTTATCTTAAAGCCTTCGTAAAATTAATTTGCCTCCCATTAACATCACTTTAAATGAAGGGGAAACGACTCATTTAGAAAATTTAAAATTGTGCAGACGAGGGAGAATTGAGACACTACTCATTTTGCTCCTCGAGTCGAGAGCAAGCTTAAGAAAAGTAAGTAAGAGGCAAGAGGAAGGTGGGTGGTGGTAGGGCAGGGGAAACACTTGAATTGAGGTGTAGAGCAGGTCAATTGACTACTGCCCAAGCGCCAAGCAGGCAAGGCAATAGATGGAAGTAAGTTCATTTAATAAGTGGGTGGCCATTAGAGAATGAAATAAGGTGACAAGGGGTAATTAGTAATTAAAAACGGATAAAGAGCACGGGGTAATTAGGTAATGGCAGTGGCAGTGGAGAAGAGCGGGAGGGAGAAGAAGGCTTAAAGCTAATGAGAGAAATAGGCTATTGTGTTGGAAATGGGAGAGCATCGCAATCGCGCATCGGCATCCTCGTCGCCCTTTGCTATTGCCTGTTTGCTTACTTGGTTGGTTTCGAGTTGAATTTGAAGTTGAGTTTTCATGAGAGGTACGGTACGGGTGGTGCCTTCGTTGCTTGCTTGGTTCGAGTTGGAAAGAACTTGACCTGAGTGTGTGTGGGTGTACACTACACACATTGTGTACGCATTATGCTCTTGAAAAAGGAAATATTTTCCCAGCATTTGGCCCAGCCGATTGGACAGCACAGGTCTCATTGCACCGGTAGAGCAAAGCAATGAAGAATTTGGAATCCGGACCACTCGAGTCACGACGACTACGACTTCTTTCCAAAGGTTATTTTCCAAAGAAATAGAGAATTTTAATACTTTCATCTCTCTATGGTGTACTGCAAGGTGAACCCCTACGCCCTACCCTCTTTGATTTTGATTCCAAGGGTGGTACGCTAAGCCCTATCAATTCCTAAGAAATAATCTTGAAAGACATTTGTTTAAGACAAAATTGCTACTGCTGCTGTTGTTCAGCGACTTGATTGGGATTTCTTGTGTGCTGTGCAAGCTGGCAGTGCAGTGCAGAGTCAAGAGAGAAAGGCAGAGCTGAGTTGTCTTTTTTTTATCCTAACAGAATACATACATGTACTATGTATGTATTCCTTGTTCTTTCGAGTCAAATGGTGCATGCATGTCAATCCCTTGTCCTACTCGTTCTTCCCTACTTTTTCTTCTGTACTTCTTATGACGTAGGCCTCGGATGATAGGCCGACTACTGTGAGCTTAACTGTCTGTCTGCCCGCCTGCCTGCTTGGGCTCGAGAAAACTGGAGCTTGGAGGCAAAAAGAGAGAGAGAATGCGAGATGCGAGAGAGAAAGGAGTCAATAGTAATAATAATCTCAGGAATCCAGAAACGGTTGATGATTTGTGTGCTTTCTCCTCAACTCTGTGCTTGCTTGCTCGTTCCTCGACTCGTCGTCCTCCTCCTGCTCTGTTGTGTGTGTGTGTGTATTCTATTTCCAAAGGCAAGCAAGCAAGGCCAGGGTAGGCCATGTATACATAAATATCATAGATTCACTTGTCGCGAGGCCGCTGTCTTTTTGAAAACTTTCCCCGGCGAAGGGAAGGGAAAGCAGGAAAAGTTGCCCTGCATTGCATTGCCTTGCCTTGGAGTGGTGGTGGAGAAAGTGAAGTGAAAGCAGCACAATAAAAAGGCTCCGACTGACTACTCACCAGGTTGAGGGTATCGGATATCCTGACCTGACTGCATTGCATATGCAGGATGGTCTTTTTTTAGAATGGTAGGGACTGGGCCGAAGACTTGAGAACGTGTAGTGTACGCGCACATAATAAGGAATTGAAAAGTTCGACTTAAAAAAAAGCTTCTTTCTCGCTTTGTCGTCCCAATTTTTGTCCCCCTCTCTCTTCCGCCAATTCCAATTCTTTCTAGAATGGATGGATGGATGACTATCTGTCTTTGAATTTGTTCTCTTCTTAAGTATGTGGGCGCCGTTGGATTTAGAGAGAAGGGTAGGGCCAAGCCTGCCTGCCATCATATCTATGAGTCTGAGAAGTCGTCGTCATTTTATGTAGGCACGTCCGTCCTCCCGCTCCTACGTCCGTACGTACCGTCGTCCTCACCGCCGTCGAACTCACGAAATGGATATTTTATCAGACTTCCTGGGAATGCTCCGAGGTAGTTCCGAATTATGTGGGAATTTGGAATAGCAAGATGAGCCTGCGGCTGATTCCAGTTCAGAAAAATTACTGTTTTCTCAGGACGACGACGAGAACGACGGCGACGAGATGGGAAAGTGGAAGAGTTTTTAGACTCGTTCAGATCAGTTTTCTCTTCCTATGCTGTGTACGTGGTACGTGTGTGTGTTCAGATTAAAGTGCCTATAGAAGATTTTGAGGAGAAGACTCAAGCTCAACCGTCAGCGTCAGAGACAGACGGACAGACACAACTCACGAGTCAAACTCTCAACTCAGTCATCACAATACAAATGGAAATGGGACAGTCCACAATCCTTGACCGTGTCCATATATTTCATCCTCCATCCCATCCCGTATTGAACCGATGGATGGATGGACGGGCATTCCTGAATTCAACCATCCGAGGAATCACATTTGTAACCAAGTATTTGACCGACCGAGTGTTTCAATCTATTTCATACATGATTGGAAACAAAATAAAATTACTCAACGACCAAAATGTTTTCGGAGGGGAAGTCCACCGTCACCGTCCCTGAATCTATTTTGACGACGACTCTGCCGCTGCCGATGCTATTTGAACTTCCTTCAACTTTTGAACGGAACATACAAAAATAGACTGGCCGACTGGGCTGACAAGGAACACTTCTGAGGCGTTGTAAGCACATTGATCCGATTTTTTTGCGTCTCTACATGTGGAATGACGAGGGAAGCTCGTGCCATGCGTAAAGGGCCGTGATCTGGCATATTTTTGCCACATTGTTTGGGACCCAATACGCATCAAAAGGGGGATAGCATCGGAACTTGTCTGTGGAAAGCATGCATAATTACAAAGTCTAAAAAAAATTTAACAGGGAAAAAGTCTCGCAAAGTGTATTGTTGTGGGTTAAATCAAATGCTAATTTTCAGTTTTTTTGATTACGAGAATTTTTGGTGAAAAAGCCTCGCGTAAATTTTAAAAATGTTTATTAAACAATACATCAACATTTGAAGTCTTGACCAAATTGCAAAGCTTTCATCAACTCATGCTCAAAACAATTCCATTTTTTAAACTTTAATTAAGAATCCTGCGTTAGATGATAGGGAAATAAAGTAAGTACGATTGAAAAGGAAGTTGAGTTTTTCCAATGGATTAATTTGAAACTGATTTGGAATTATGAAAGGTCTATAGTTTCAGTTTCTAGCAGCAGTCTTAGAACAAGTGCGCGCACTTTCCCCGCTGCCTTTGCCTAGAGAGTCGTGCAGAAAAATTCGACATGGACTCAACTTGGACGACTTTATGAGTCGAAGACGAAGACTGAGGCTGAAGAGCTAAAAGTCTTCTGAGTCGGATTGAATTGCTAGTACTCAAGTGGAGAATTTTATTAGAACTTCAATAAGGCTTGAAGTAGTCAGGGTATGCCGAATGCCGGATACGAAGAGAAAGTATTGTGAAGCTCAAGCTCAAGTTGAGTTAGTGAGTAAACAGTGGAAGACAAGCTAAAGAGATACGGAGTAGTAGAAAATGGGAAAGACAGACAGACAGACTCAACTCATCTCTCACTCACTACTCACTCTCATATCAAACTTGTAAATATTTCACCATCAGAACTTTTGATCTGATCCTTGTCCTTTCCTATCAGCTCCGTCATCGTCATCACAGCTACTACTAGACAGCCTTCCAAAAAAAACAAGTGCTAGTGCGTCCGTAGCGTGCCTGACAACAACTGAATTTATTTTTGGATTCAAGTTAAATTACAGACAGACAGGCAGGCCGGCAGGGCAGAGGTGGCAAAAGTAAAGATTTTTGCCAGCCAAATCTGAATTCCTTGTCCCAAATTTATTTGAGGAATTGACTTAATCGCTGAGACCTCACGTAGTAAATTTGCAATTGATTCTTGCATTCTTGCCTGCTTAGGTGCGAGAGATTTTAAGGGAAAAATAAAAATCAAAAAATGATGAAATACAAATTCTTTGTATTAGATCGAGTGAGAATCGATCGGATTTGCAGAAATATTTTCTTGTTGGCCGATGGGCCCATGATTTATGCTTCATGTTATGAAATTGGAAATGCGTGTTTTCATAGTAGACGAACAGCTCAAAGCCCCATTTGTTAAAAGTCACCGAGCGACTAAAACCCTGCAGTAGTCGTAGTAGTGAGTTGACAAGCAAGACATTTATATTGACAAAACTTTGCACGTACAACTGGCAAACTACTGCAGAAATCGAGCCAAGCCAAGCCAATGATCACTGAAAATGATTGCTGGCTGCATGCATGGTCACAAAATCAGGAACTCAAACTTTGCTTTCACTTTGCGCCAAGTAGCCTTTTGAATTTGGTATTAGAAATCCTGTGTACTTGTCTCAAGAAAAAAATTGTCAAAATGGCATACATACAAGATGGGTGGGCCGGATTGATTGATACTTTCAACAACAATGGGCAATAAAATTTAGCACCTTGAGTGAATTTAGGGTAAAAATCCCTTGATAGGTGAGCCTTAAAATTCCAGCAAAACAGTGTGATCATTCATCGCATCGCATTTTGTGTTTCTGGTCTAAACCCGGAGGGACTCGTACCCGGACCCGGGTCCGGGCACGCGGTAGTGGCAAGGGTAGTCGTAGTCGTAAACGCATGAAAATAAGTCAGAAGGTTGGAGGAATAAAACAATTTAGAAGCCATTACGACAGACGCCCGAAGTCTTCCCAAACCCATGTTTCTGTAATTCAAGGCTCGGGAGACACGCAGAGAGAATTATGGAGGTCCGCGGCGGTGAAAAAAAAACTCGGTGTGCAATAAATATTTATGTTTTGAGTGTGTTTGTTAGCATGCATGTCTGAATGCCGCCAGTTGTCAAGGTTTTGGGCGGGTGTCGTGTGACTCGCTCGCTACCCGCTACTACCCGCTACATAGTAGGAAGAAGATAGAAAAAAAACTAGAACCCGAGAAGAAATCTTGTCTCCAATATGAAACTCATCTCTGCGGCATAAGCGTATCACATTACTCGTCGTGTGTTGTGTGTGTACCGGGCGAATCTCTTCCTAGACAATTTTTCTATCCGGCTCACTCTGACTCTCACGCACGAGACGGTGTGCCGTGGCGATGGATGTACGTCGTACGTACATAAATATGTAGAGGAGAAGACCGACCCGACCCACATGAGTTAGTATAACTGGCTGGCAGTGCAGAGTAGTGGGAAAAGGAAACTGAGACATGATATAAAAGTAGAATTTGTCAAAATTCTCGTTTTCCTGTCAACTTCTCTTCGTTTTCTCCGTTTTCTCAGATGATATCTTTTTTATGCGACCCGATGGAGCTGCAAAAAAATTATTTCCGCAACGGACCGAAATATCGAAATCGATAGTCAACCAACCCACCTCGTTTTCGTATTTTTGTGTTGTTGTGTACTATGTGTACGTCTTCTTCTTACCTACCCTTGTCCTGCCCTACCCTGTCAGCCCTACCCTGCCTGTCGTCCTCTCTTTTTCTCTAACTCTCTAGGACTTTTTTTGCGAAGGCTTCTCCTCGTAATTCAAAAAACGTCCACGACAACAACTTTAAGTACAGCTGAGCCCTGAGGACAAGGCCCAAGCCGAGGTCCCAAGTTTGAGTGGCAAAGCCAAGCCAAGGTGAAGATCGTCCTTTGCTTTCACCACTTTCACCCTGTTTCTCTGCATTCTCCAGATTCGTACGCTTTTCTCAGGTAATTTGAATGCTAAGAAACAGCAGTTGCTTTGGACTAATTCAACATTTTAAATTCCGCGACGTTCGCAATTGAGTTTGTTTCCAAAAGGCAAAATGCGAAGGACGGACGGAAAACTCATAAAAGTCATTGTAATTTTAGATTCGACCACTTCCTGCCTGCCTCTCCTTCCTCCGAGTGAAGTGGAAATTTCATCGTACTTGACTCTCACAAAATGTACAACCTGGAAGAGTCCGTGCGTCCAGAAAGTCGAGATATATTCGAATGTACGAAGTTACGTACGTAACGTACGTACGAGAGTGCAATTGGCTGGCCCAAACAGTTCCGTCAAAGTTGTGGTTTGAGCCCTGACAGATCCTTTCAACTTTCTCTCAATCTCCTCATGTTATTCCTTCCGTCCGTCCGTTTGGCTTAGTCAAGCCAAGCCGACTACACATTATCTCACTCATGGTCCCAATCCAATCCAATCCGAGGCAAACCCAACGCCCAACACAAGCCCTCCAGTAAAAGCAAAGACTCAACTAAATTCTATTAATGTAATGCTCCTAGGGCCCAGCCCAGCCTAGCCCAGTCGAAATTCTTTGGGTGGTAGGAGGACGACTGTCGCGCCCGACTTTCTCCTCCAAACCACTTGAGCACACGATAAATATTACATTTACATAATTTTACTCTTCGTTGATGACGACGATGGTCCATGTTTTGCTAACCACTTCAGCCTGTCCCAAACTCCACTTTACGTTCTCGGCTCTTCCACTAAATCCGTTTGAAAATCCGCTCTCAACTTTTATTATCTTAAGCGTCGTCATTTGTTTCAAGCTCAACTTAGTTGTTTCATTGCCTGCCTGTGCTGCTCTGGGTCTGAACCAAATCAGGGGATGGAGGGAGAGTGACTTTCTCTAAAGGTTCTAGAGACTGTTGTAAATGTCTAGCCTGGTGTGGTGTAGTTTGGATAATAAAAATCTTCTTAGAGCTCCAACTAATACAAGAATTGAGTGTTTATGATTTTAATAAAATTTGACACTTTTTCATTCAGTTGAAAAATACATGTACTAATTGCTGATTGCTGCAGTTTGTTTTTGTTTGAAACAGATTCTTTGCCGGAAGAGGTACAAATAATTGTTGCTTCTGGTCTAGATTTGGTCGAGATGTCGAAATTTGGAGAAGAGGACCACTTGCTCCGTACGAATCTTTGTATTTGTATTGTATGTATGTGCGTATGCAGTTGAAGATTTTCTTCACAATGCCAGTCCCAAGTTTAGCGGTAAATGTTAAAGGGTGTGTGTGTCTAATTCAATTTAGAGTGAGGCGAGAGAGTTGCTTGCTGCTTGATGCTGCTGCTTCTTACTCCTTGGCTTTGGTTTCTGTTGCTGCTCTCAACTCATGCAAGCACGCAACGCACTCGACTCCCAACCCAACACAACACGAAGAGACAACTCTCCACTTGACTCTGACAAGATTAATTCTTTTACACTTGGTTTAGAAATAGGCAGGAGGACGGACGGATAGATAGATAGAGATACACAACATACACCACACACACACAACGCAACACTTCACTCTACCGCTACCACCACACCGCACCACATCGCAGAGCAGGCAAGGCAAGGCAGCAATCGCAATGGGAATAACTATGTACGTACGTACGTCCTGGGGAAACCCAAAACTTTCTCCTCTCAAGTCTTACTTTATCTCTACGACTGACTACTCCTACTACTTTATTACGAGACACCTCACGATTCACGAACTCTCTCCCTGTCTGTGTCTGCTTTCATCCCAATCTACCAATCTACACAATTTGGCTACAAATTAGACATTTCGCATTAATTCTGATGTGGATTACGAGCAAATACAAACGCAGGCGTCCAACTTCCTAGACACTGCGACTGCACTAACCGGCTTAACTCTCAACTTGTCCAAATGTCAACTATTTTTTTTAGTTCTGCGACAGGCAAATGAATACAAATATTTTTAGTTGTTGGCCTGCCAAAAAAATTACTGTGCGGGATAGATAATATAAAAGACAAAGTTGGACACCTCGACCAGACCAATGCACAAACATGAAGCAGAAGCATACGTAGGGCTGGAGCTGGAAATTTGTTAGTAGCCTTCGTTGCTGCTCGCTTGCCTTTTTTGAAATTTGTAGCTAATTGGTTTTCTAACTTTCTACTACTACGTACGTACTAAGTTCACCTTTTCTGCTTGTACGGCGGCTCTGTTGAGCCGAGATTTTAGTCCATGAACTCTAGTAGTAGTAGTAGTAGTAGTAGGAGAGTAGGAGTAGTAGCAGTAGGTGAGGTTGAAGTGCCATTAGCGTTCCTACTTTCACCACCACCTCATATTTTGCCCTGTGAAAATGCGAGAGCAGAGCAGAGCAGTTGATTACAAGTTGTTTAGTTTGTTCCATTATGGACCAACCTAAGGTTCATTCATCGTTGTTCATTCCATTCCTGGCTGGAGAAAGTTTTTGGAGCTGGAGCCGGAGTACTCTGGGACGGACCGAAATGAGGAAAAAGGGATGCACGAGAGTAAAATAAAGTCGAGAAAATGCCATGTGCTGTGCTGTGGAGCTTCGGTTCTTTGAGTTACACAACAGAAACAACAGAACATCATCAACCCCTAAGCAAGCAAAAGTCTTGGAATTCCTATGTATGCCGTATGCCTGCCCGGAGAAAGAAGACGAAACGACGGGAGCGGCGGCAAAGTGTGCTTGCCTGCCTGCCGTTGAGGAGTACGAATGGTAATACCGCCGCCGCCGCTACCGCTGCCGTCATGTTTTGTGAGTAAATGTGAAGCACTGCAAGCAAGGCAGGCAGGCATGGATACCTATCGGGCGTGAAAGTTTCTTTGTTGGACTCTTGAGTCATTTTTCAAGATACACAACATAATAGTGGGTACTTATATATTACTTCCCTGCCGACCTGCCTGCCTTGTTTGTTACTACTGCCCGGATTCTTTCTTTCTTCTTCTTCTGCTTTCTTTTTGAGGTGTTGCCTGCCTACCGCCTGGCAACGGTAAGGGCAAAAAGAAAGCGCAGGAGAGTTATACTGTTCTATAATGATGTTCACATGGCAAAAGGCGCAAGGAAGAGAAACAATCAGGATTTATGTGTGACCCCCTTGGAATTTTTCTCATGTATGTACGTTGGTTCAAATGGTCCAAATAACACAAAAACTCCCAACTCGGACCAACAAGTAAAGTAGCAAGTAAAAGTAAAGTAAGTAAGTGAGTGAGTAAGTGAGTAGAGGAAATGTATAAGTGTTCCGAGCAGGCACAGGCAGAACTGCAGAACTTAGTTGGGAGCCCTTTTTTCTGCCTGCCTTTGAAGAACAAACTCCCAGCCATCGCAGCCAGCCGAGCCTCTGCACCCACCTCAGTCTCAGTCTGAGCCTCATCTTCAAACTAACACTCACACCACCACACGTATAACATACAAAAACACACACCACACACACATGATAAATGATCAATCTATTTCCATTTACAAACTTTTTTCTTCTTCTGCAGGAGAAACTCAAGACAAGACAAGACTTTAGGACCACCGTAAATACATTCTTCCTACGTACGTACGTGCCCTCCGTGCACACCCAAGCCCATCTCCCACAGGTATTCTATGTACTGGCAGGCTGGCTGCTTTCACCCCCATTCTCACAATCCTACCTCATCTTCCGCCACTTTCTCAATCTAAAAGCTCAATTCTCCACAGTCCTGGGCTGGGCTGGCCTAGCCCAGGTTCCACCATTAGTCCCGGTTTATTTGAAAGTTCTATCATATTTGTTAACAGATATCATCGTGTGAGTGGGTGGGTATAGCAGAGCCAGCAAGCCGCCTGGAGAACGAGGGATGGGAATAAATCTAAGTTCTTGAAAGTTTACAAAACAAATAGTTTACTTCAAAAATATGTATAGCACCACCACTCCACCACCACAATGAGTGGAGCTGCATGCATTGCTTATGTACTGTGTAGCAGTTTGAAATCTGAAACAAAATGTAGACTTCAGAATTGAACCCATATCTAAGCATGCATGCATATTTCTGTGAGCTCTTTGATAATACATTGCATACATTAAATAAATTTGGCACAAATGGCATATTGTTGTGATCTAAATAGTCCAGAGACTTGCGTCTTTATCCTTGTAGCATAAATACATTGAATTGAATTGAAATACATCATGGATTATGAGAGAAAGTTGGAGAATGTCACAGAAATTGACGACGAAGAAGGGCCGGGATTGAATGGAAGATTCGTATTGAGTTTTGAAGCGTAGAGTTGAAAACAGGTCAAAACTGCTCCAGACTCACAAAAACACTATGCAATATTACGTAATATAATGCACAGGTTAATCTCTCTAAGCCAAATGTGGAAAGCTGTCTGACTCCAGCCACGGCCACAGCAGCGGCTCTGAATGAGAGTAAAAGTTGGAATGAAAGTAAAAGTAGAAGAGTAAGAAGAGTACATTTGGCTCAAAACAATTCCTAGCGTTCCTAGTTGTTCTTCTTGTATTTTGGCGTGCAACATGGAGAAGAAACATTTTTATATTTCTCAAAATGGGAAAAGACACGTAATCGTCAACATAAGTTTTAATCTCATCTCTGCGTGGAGGAAATGGACATTTATTGTTGGAAATGTTGGGCTGGAAAATCCGCACAAGTTTTGTTAGTTTGTGGGGGGATGACATTAGTAATGTGATGCGTTTTGGTCCAGCTAGCCAGCCAGAGCAGAGCTAAGCCAATGCAATGGAACAAGTCAGTCGTCTAAGTGTCCCATTCATTTGACTTGATCGTAGTTGTTTGTCGGTAGGTTCAGCTTCTTCAAGTTAAGTTAGACTTTCGTCAAGTCCTAAGAAAGAAAGAAGGGTTAGTACGTGGATGAGAGATACACCGAGCTGCAATGCAATGGGATGTGGTCGTCGTCGTCGTGAACGAACCCTCAGCCTGATAGATGTAATATGTTCCTCTTATTGGATGGAATGAGCCCATCACTCCTCGAGTAAAACTCAACCCCAACTCTTTTTCTTTTTTTTTCTTCTTCTTCGGCTTCGGCTGCATCCTCGACGATTGACAAAATTCGAGTGAGTGAGTCCAAGGATGAGAGTGGGTCTAAGACCTAGGGTTTTGGCATTGCCATGGATGAAGGAGAGATAGTAGTGATGATAGTTCCAATAGTACGTTACGTACTCTATAGTTACGTAACGTAACGTAACGTACCTAACTGAATTGGTAATGTAAGCGTGGCCTTAGCAGTCGTCGTCGCCGTCGTCCTAGGAGCAAATGATAAGTTACAAAAAGGAAAGTTTTGCGGCCATTGGAGTGGATACTTAGGTTGACGTGAGGTAAGAAGGAAGGAAGGAGAAGGCTGGCTGGCTGACTGGGTGACTGGCTATGCACTGAGAGTTTTGCTGCTTTTGCTGCTCTCCTTCCACACTCCACCACCACATTTGGATTGAGCAAACCTAACCTAACCTCCCAGCTGTGCAGTCATTCCAACAGCCTCAGAGTTTGGTTTTGAGAATTCCCAGTGGTAAAAGTCATTCGTCTTTCTCTTAACCCGACTACTCGAGAAGGAGTCGGTCGTACGTAGTCCGTGAGTAGTCCGTGAGTAGTGAGAGCGACTTCTTTGACGTTCTCAGGCTTTCTCTCGCTTCCACGGATTTTTTTAAGGAATTCGCTTCCTTGATCACATTCTTTCGCCCAAACCTCTAACCTCAATCCACCAGAAATCCACCCAACCCACACCACCGTCCACGTCGTTGTCCTCGTCCCGTCATTGATGAATGAAATCATAAGAATTGAACTAGCTTATCCAACCAATACCCTTCCAGTCATTGCCAAACATGTATAGCCAGGCAGGCCCAGACCTCCAGCGACAAGAACAAACCAAACCAAACCGAAAAAAAGAGAAGGACGAACTAACTCTGAAAAATCATCCACAAAACTTACTTGGTGGCTGTGTGGGATGGGATGACTTTACTTTCTACTTTCTCCACTTCTCCAGCCATCCATCCATACATCTAAACTCCTCAATACTTAGCCATCGGCATCGACATCTCCGACCTAACCAATCTAACCTATAAAAAACTGTAACAATCCTACACAATTTCATTGCATGCTTTGCAGGTTTCCAGGAAGCTACATGTCTGGGCAATGCTGCCACAAGAATTGAAAATTAAAATGGAGAACCACCACCACCACCATGTAGTTGTATCTGGTACAAGTCCACAAGCCTTAGTTAATAAAGGTGACTTTTTCCTATACCTTCAGTGCATTACAACATTGCATTACGTTGGGAAAACTTTGAACAAAGTTAGAGTTAGGAATATGGTGAAACTCACGAGGACGAACTTTAGCCCAGACTTTTGTCTCACAACCATCTTGCACTGCACGTCAAGTAGAATTACGGAGGAGCAAATCCAAAATTTATAGCCGGAAATTCTTTACTATAGAAGCAGCAGTGAAAAATGACTGTGCTCAGTGTCTTCACTTTGTGATGCGGCGGGTTGGAAATGAATGAATGAAAAAAGTCAATAAAGTCGAATTATGGAATTTAATTTATGTTGTCATGCTTAGACCTGACTTGGAAAATTTTCTCTTAATTTTATGACAAAGTCGGTGAGAATTGCGACTGAGATTTGTAAATATGAAACGGCCACGTGCACGTCACGTCGTACGTGGTAGTCTGCCGACCGACAATTGGTATATTAAAGTGCAAGTGTGTGTACAAGTTGAGACTACACACTGCAGCAGAAGTGAAAGTTGACAAATGCGGCCTTTCTCCTTAGTTTGAAAAGAATAAAATGGTCTGTGGTAGCCTTTGGCCAAGACGTTATAAATCATCAAATGTGGAAGTGGAGTCTATAAGTATAACTCTAGTACAATTCTAAAAAGACCGACCCCTTCTTAAGAGAATGAGAGGGAAAAAAAGAATAAGATGAAGTGGAAATTGTATGAGAGGAATAATAGTAGAAATTTTGATGTGCGGTGCTGTGCTGCGCTGTGCCGTCGTGCAGTGCAGCGTTCGTGGCTCGTGCTTTGTGCTAACCTTGTAATCTTAGCTCTGAGTTCTTCTGTGAAGTCTCTTTTGGTCGGGTCTATGTAGGAAATAACCATGATCAGAATCACTATCTGGTGAAGACTTTTATGAGAAAAGATTTGAGGTTTGAACACTTTGAGACTTGAATGAATGAAGTTGTTAGCCAAGAAGTGAAAGTTGGAAAGTGAAAGTATGGAGAAAGTCTTCTGCACTGCACTGCTTGTGCTTGTGCAGTGCACGACCCGTTCGCTCAAAATTGAGTAGCAAAGTAGTCGTAGTAGTAGTAGCAAAGATCTCATCCAATTATATTATTTTTTATTTTATTGTATTATTATTTCATACCACAATATAAGTAGTAGTAGTAGTACATGTAGGAGTAGTAGTAGTAGACCAGTTTTGTTTCTCTGTCTCTGTCTAACCCACTGCCGTGCTGTTCACCAACCACCCTCACAATTAACTTTCTTTTTTTCGTTTTCTTTTGCCATTGCACATTTCCAACACACTTAGCGTAGTGAGTCCAATAGAGATTAGTGTCGGTCCAAATCAAACGCATTGCATCGCATCGCATTACAGAACTATAACTAAGAACGTCCAACGTAACTTAAATTAACGTAAAGTGAAAGTAAAGTGAAAGTAGTAGTACACAAGTTATGTAATAAGATAACACATCATCTCATCCCATACAATTTTATATGATAGTTCACCACCACTCTCTGCACGGCACGGCACCGACCGCCCATATAGAATTTGTGTTTGTTTCCTAATTATTCACAAGAGGGAAGGAAAACTCTCTCTTCTCTTTTCGTACATTTATTATTCATTGGTATAAAACTCACAGCACACAAAAGTAGTTAGAGTTACAATGCATGCATGCGTTTCCTTCACTCTTTCACTTTCTCTCTCGTTTCCGCTTTCTTTCTTACATATTTTTTTACTTAATAAAATACAGATTCTTAAGTCTAGTAATTAGTAGAGCAGTTCTCTTATAGCCACAGCCGTACATACACAGCCTCATTCAAAATTTTTGATAGTATACGCTTATTTATGTAGATGGGTGGGGGGTACATCAAGCAGGGCACGATTTTTGGGCCACGTGGGAGTATTTGCGGGAGAAGGTTGACTGATGGGACCACACTTATTTCTTATATTAGAGTAGTATACACAAGTACATTTTAATTTTTGATCAACTACTATTACATAACTAGTAAATTTATATTGCTCAGCTTTCACTTTCAGTTACCAAGTTTTCACTTTGCGCGCTTTGCGAACTACATAGAAGAAGCTTTTTCCCAAAATGTATAAGGACATACAAATATTCTTATGGAAGCATTTCAGCCAAACGCCGCGTAACGACTTATCTCAAGTGTCAGTCTCAACATCATAACAGTGGGAGGAGGGGAGGAAGGAAGGTTTCATCAGCTGTTCGAGTAACTCCACATATGTAGAGCAGCAGCAGCGTGATTAGACGTGGACATGGGCAGCATGTTAGGTATAGTTACACAAGGTTAGCACCACCATTCTAACATGAGAGCTCATTTTTTTTATTTAATACACAACAGAGAAGGGAACGAGATATTAGACTCGGGTCGGGTCCGATCGGGTTGGGAAATGGGCTTTGTACGGCATGGTCGCATCGAAGACGGCAACGACGACGACGATGGCATGGCGTCATGGCGCCAACTTAAGCTCTGCTCCTTCTCCAGCTGCCACTGCTGTACCGTGCAACTCAACTCTTCCTCATTCAATATTATAATTAGGCTCCTACTAATTTGCATTTAACCTGATTGCGGATATTGATTTAGATGGTGGGGCCGGGGCGCTCATGTTCGTTCTTCGGTGGAATTTGTAATTAGATCTCGGTTCCCTCTGCACTTTCATCTTCGTAGCCCTCATCCGGGCTCTCATTAATTTGTGTGGTGAGCTGCCGTTGTAGTCGGGCCTTCACAGTAAGAGTCTCTCCTCCTCCCTTAGCAGCAACATTTGGTAGCGAATTGTTAGGCTCCCGCATGGAGGTGGCGGCGGCCGCCATGGCCGGGACGTTTGTAGGAACAACAGACGTTCCCACAGACTCATCAGCTTCTTCATTTCCTTCTAAAATTGGCCCGCAACTACATGACCCGCTCCCGCCAGGAACGCTCTCAAGGTAACCACCTAGTGTGACAAAACTTGGCTGCTCTGCAGGTCCCATTCCATGATACACATAAGTCCCCGGGTGTGGAATTATGTAGGCAGGGTAAGACGCTGAGTGGTAGTCGTCTGAGGTCGTAGTGTACAAAATCGGGCCCGAAGGTCCGCCGTACATGTAAGCAGCAGCAGGAATTTGGGTAGGGTTAATATATTCTTTTGGGTATTTGGCTAGGTCATAGGATTGCGGGAGTGTGTTGAGCGGATACGATGGAGAGCGTCGGACCAGAGTGGATGAATTAAGATTTTTCGGCAGTCCATAGTCTAGAGGGTAGACTGAGGTGGGGTAATGGTGGTGGTCAATGTTTTGGAGGTGATTGGAGGGATGTGGCTCGGAGCTAGGGTACGCGCTACCGTTTCCCAAGTGCGAAAAGGACGTTTCATGACCATCGGCTTCGACACGCTTATTATTCACACCTTCAATTAAATCTGGATTAGAGTCTCCAAGATCAGAGCTCGTGCTCAGGAGAAACACTGAACCGTTGGACTTGGTATGAGTTGTCAGAGTGCTAGTTTCTGAAGGGTGACGCTCCATTTTGATCCCACTCCCGCTCCCACTCATCCCTTTACCGTTGTCGTCTCCAGAGGAATTACCGCTTTTGTGTCGAGCACCATGACTAGAGAGTCCTGCCTCTCTTCTCCTCCGCCCATCCATACGACATAGCCTACAACATTTACAAACTAGCATCGTCACAGCAAAAATCACTATCACAACTCCAATCACGGCCACAGTACTCATTGCAATTAGGAAAAGGTTAGGGTAAGACCCTGCAAGGGACGTGACTGTCTCAGCATAAGAGTCAGAGTCGATGGAACTTAGGACCCGGATTGTAAAATTTGCCATGGCTAGTCCACCCGGGTTTTTAGCTATACATAAAAATGTTCCGTTCTCATCAGCTGTTGCGTTCAAAATCAAAAGCTCACTCTTTCGTTCACTAGCACTTGTCACTGACGACGACGATGAAGAGGTGGAGGAGGAGGAAGTTCCTGTAGAAATCATGCTGGGAAATGAACTAGTCGTTTCGACGAGGAGGTTCATCGAAGTGTTCGTCACTGGTTGCCCATTAAACCACCACTCCAGCGTTGACTCGGGCGTTGACGTCACTCGGCACAGGAGAGACGCATTCTTGCCTTCACCTGCAATGCAATTTAATTTCAAAATCTTAGAAAGAGCTCAAGCCCACCACCACAAATGAAATTCGCGTGTGTTGTAGAGGTAGAGGAGTGCAAATAAAATCTATTTGAGTGCTGCTCCTTGCTGCCAAAAGGCAGCAAAACAAAAGAAAAAATCCGAATCCGAATTACTTTTCTTTCATTTTATTCAAAGGGAAAGTTGAGGAATACTAGGAAAAGCGCAGGAAGGGAAGGAGTAAAGTACGAGTAAGAGTACGTTGTACAAATAAAAAGCGTGCATCGGGCGTGGTGCACAGCAACGCAACTATAGCTCGCACAGTGAGATCGCAACTCAATAAACCGACAAGTGTTACACACTTGAATGCACAGGTAAGTTATTTAATATTGAAGCCCTATCGATTTCAAGCTTCTGGTATGTAATGTGATGTTGGAAGACATAAAATGTGTGAAAATGTGCCTGCTTTGTTCCTTCGTCTATCCAAATCAAGGTCAACAGCCGGTTTTTGTGTCAGATTCAAATCTGATCTGACTCACTAGTCTGGCCATGCTAATTGTGCTTAAGGGTGAGCGGCACGATTTTTGTGAAAAATCACAGCCAAAATTAGACAAGATGGATTCGTTTCAAATAGCAGTACTTCTTCATCACCCAATTCTCGAGGCAAGACCGAAGCCCAAATTCGAA
>JAQGCM010000900.1:0-19250 GCA_034699705.1 Hymenaphorura dentifera
GCAACCCTAGAGAACCAAGAAAAATTCAAGTTTGAAAATATAGAATTACGAGAATTTCTTATCTAGTTCCTAAACAATCACCTTTACTATAAATGGAAGCAAATCTTTGCCAAAATATTTGAACTGTGCAGTTTTTTTTAAAATTGTGCAAAGTGTCTTCTCAATTTTGGTATCTTGTTTCTAAATTCAGGAGCTAAATGTCTGACAAAATTGCAGCATTTAGAAAATTTTGTATTAAGTTGTCATTTGCTGCAGCCAGTAATTGCAATGCACCCATTAGTCATTTTTCGAATTGTTCAAAACAATATTCACATTAGATCAAGTATCCTAAAGAACATCTACAAAATCCTGCTCTCAGGCTTCCTGTGTCATAGTCATTGCGAATTCTCCAAGTCAGAAACTGGTCACGACCTCAGACGTCAGACCTGGAAGTACGATTTCAACTCCAAATCAAAAATCCGGATTGCTTTTTAAAATTTCAAACTCATAACTACTAGGAACTTGGGCTGTCTTCCAATCTTATTTGGCTTAGCTCTTAATTATAAAACAATGAAAAGAGTGTGTTAGGCCTTGGTTTTTCGCTTGTCTATGTGTTTAGCGTGGCAAAACAGCCCAAATTTATAATGATACTATTTTGGTGATCCCCAAAGTCAAAGTGCTATTCTCTGCTTATGTACACGCAAGAAATATTTTGCGGATTTACTAATCGGCCATGTAAGGTTAATTTCTGATCAAGTATTAATTCGATGAACAAACAGAATTTCAGGTGGAGAACAAGAGAAAGAATGACTTTTTGTCCAGTGGCATATTTATGTGCAGTTACACGGATCAGACATATCTGATTTTGATGGTCATATTCGGAATTTGGCCTGTTGCAGTGCAGCCACACTTTATATTTTTTCCCATAACCAGCTTAAGCTAAATTCCAAAACACTTTGTACAAACAAATGCGATGCGAAAATTAGGTGCAATAAAAGAAAGAAAACTGAGCCCACGCGACTTCATTACTCCTCAACTCCAGTTCAAACTGCTAATATTATAGTAGAAGACCAATGTTCGTAAAAATTTATTTTGACGTCAAAGTTTATTAAGACGAAATATAATTTTGGAATTGCACTCTATCGGCTCAAAATAATCTTGATGGAATACTAAACTTTGACGCGACGCACTCCCTGAAAACATTGGATGCAAATCAAAAGACCTCGGCTGGGGCGATGGTTGAGCATTTCTGCAGCATTTTACATTGTGATTTTTGGTTTGAATTCAAATATTAAAACAATTTGGCATTAACAAATGATGAAAAGTGGACGAACACTAAGAAGCTAAAACCAAGTGGAAGTGAAAACGAAAAATATTTTTGCTGGAAATTTTTTAATCCAATCTTAATTTTATACTTTTTGAAAGCATCGCTCATTTAGCAAAGCAAAGTTATAGTTTGTCCTTTCATACATTGTGTAACGAGATTTGCACTCGACTGGGAATAACTTGTTTCATAAATTGTGCATAAAATTGTCAGTTCAATCAATCATTGACCACTTTGACGAACTAACAGTGGAAACCCAAACCTGGATTTATGTACAAGATTTATGAACTGGTGTTACGCTTACTAGCCTTACAGCACGACATAACTTTTTATTTTACGGTTTTGCAAAAAAATGCAATGCATGCAACAAGCCATGTTCGACATAAGAACAAATTATTTTACCAGTTTGAGTGCTGGCTAAAGTGTGTCCATGATATTTGTAGTGCCGAGTTTCTGTAAGTTTTAAGTCAATTATTTTCACGTTTTGTAAATGAAATGTTGGATTAAATCTTGAAATGCAGAAAATCTAAAGCACTGCATCAGGCTTAAAAATATTTACTTAAGAATTAATGTCAGTTCCAGCAGCTTGCTCTTTAAGTGCAATACTTCAGTAAATTGGATTGATCTTAATACCACCACACATCATCATGTAGTTGCTTGGAGGGTGAAAACCTGCTAAATATTTTGCTTATTTGTACGGCTTTTGCCATACAACACAATTTATACATGCAATTTCAGTGTACACATCTGATTCTGAATAAATAAGAAAAACACTCAATATTTATTAACTTTGGTTCAATTCAAATATGCGTGTAACTTAAATTTTCGCAACACGATTTTTTATTACTACGATTCACGTCGACAGCTCCAAGTACTTCGCGATCTCCGGCACTTTGCATGGATGGGATAGGCCAAGTGAAAGCTAAGTGAAAGTTCTGAACTAAACTTTTCCACTTTCTTCTACTATTCAAAATCAAAGTAATCTACCCAACTAACTGCAATGCAATTCAAGTAAAATTCTAAGAGCATTGTACTTCTTTAGTAGAGTATCAATTTGATTAGTTTCAGGAGCAGAATGTTGGTCTTGTGTTGAAAATAATTCTTTGTAAACTTCACTCACGACATTCTGTGTCTGACTCTGTACGAGAGATGGGTAAATATTTGAGAACGGAAAAGTTTGGTTGGTCTTCTACTTGACATGGAAATATACGACACAAAAGTTGTCTGCGAAAGTACTAGACAAACACTCATCCACTTCTTCGAGCCTCTTCGTGACATTGCGTTCACGATTTAAATGTCACGTCGTCACTGCCGCGGTCACCTTCCTTATTGCTTTCCACTTTGTTTTGGATTCCTCAAATACCGAATTTATTGCATTTTTTGGTGGACAGAATGATTTAAAAGGATGCTTTTTATTAAGTTTTTATTAAGAGTAATTTTTGCTTTTGGGACTCTTAAACAAATGTTCGATAAACATTATACATTTATCATGATCTCTTCAATGTTTCAATTCAAGCTAGCACGAGCTATGTAAAAGCATCACAATTGTATTAGCTCGGTCTTTAAGAGTTGTCCGGATTAGCCGGGCTTTTATTCCAGTCCCACGCATCTAAGTTTTAATTTAATTGTCTCCGTCTTGGAATTTGAATGTACTTGTAGTCTCACTGAAATGGATCGTGTGTTCAGTAAATTGTTTTGATTTTTAGAGAGCTCATATTAATTTTAATGCTGGCAACGTATTTCTTCGACTCTAGCTTCTAGTAAGGAATTTCTTCAAGAAGTTGAGAATATTTTGTACGGATTATCGAACAACAGCAGCAGTTAACCCTTAGAAGCAGGTGGGTTTGTACGTATACAATCCGTGCGGACACAACAACCTGTGCTGTGGTCTTAGCCAAATCTAGTTGGCAAACGACCGTCTAAGGTGACAAAACCTCGAATACTTTCTTCAAGTTCTACAGCAAGACAAATACCACACCAAAGCAATGAGAATGATACGTACTGCAGTGTCAGTGGAAAAGCAGTCAGATCACCCGACAGTACGAGCACAGGTTTCAGTTTCAGTTTGCTCATCTTCTGGACAGTTTCTGTTGTTCATTTCAGGAAGAAAGAAGAAATACAAGGAGACGAAACAGACTAGAAATTTAGGAATGTTTGTTTTTCCGGGTACAAATTAAGTTTGTATCGTAAAAATCCTGGTCAGAATTTCAAGGGCACGAGAACCACGTTTAAGCCAAAATAATCGTCTCTCGAGGCATTTCAAGTTCGAGCCGTTTACAATCACTTTTTGACTTTGTCTTTTTGGTTTTTGATGTTGCTAAGGAGGAGCGGTTTATTGGCGTTCCTACGAGTATATTATAATCGTTGTCGTCGCATGAAGCAACATACAAGGTTTAAAGGGGCTATATTAGCTAGATTTCTAAATATATTCGTTTATCTTTCAAAAATCATTTCTGTCGACTTCAGGACATAAAAAAATTACATTCTGCTACGAGGCATACAAGCATTTTCAAATGTTTTCAAAAATTCTATTGTCCAATAGTTGTACCTTGATTTTAATTTTTTACTTTCCAATATTTTAAGCGGGATTAGGACAATGGACAATTGTGCGACAATAGCTTTTTTTCAATTCGAAAAATTCGTCACAATAAAATTCTCAGAATCCGGTCATGTGAAGAATGCAAGCGCTTTGGAGAAACAATTCAGAGAAGCGCATACCCGGGAAAATATTTATCAAAAAAGTTTTCGGAGGAGCTTTTGCAAATTTTGTTGTGCTCTTCCTGAGAGTTAGGAAAGCAAGGAATAAGATTTTAGACTTGAAATACCATTACTTTTTATGCTTAGTTCATCCTTTAGTTTGCTACCCTCAGTTTTGCTTTCACTCTCACCTTCATACGTACGTGAGTTCACGATGTGTTTGTCACCTCTCTCACGCCAAATCCTTAGCACTGAATAACTTTCCAAAAGCTGATGAAAATCTCCTTTGAGACGCTAATGACGGTGACTATAAACGTCATTGAAAAAAAAACTCGACTCGTTATCAAGTGTGAAAAATTGTTGGTTAGAATGAAATTTTCTTCAACGTACCATAAACAGAACATATACCTGAACTTGAGTCAAATTTGATTGCTGCAGTGACTGCAACCGAGCAAGGTGATGGCTGTGCCGCGTAAATGTGGCGAAAACCCCCCAATTTTCACTCGCGAAACGTAAAAGGACTTGTGGAACGAACTAGTGATGAAAACCAGAATAAACCGTTCTTGTCCGTATCGATGCCTTGTGGAATTGAATCGTTAATGATATTTCAGCAAAGATGTCAAAAATAAGCATAAAGCACTGGTCTTCAAATCTTTCGAGAATTGTCGAGCACATTGGGGCTCCAGTCAACTTTTCCTGGAATTGTTTTCACTTGTGCTGTCGTCAGCACTTAAGTATTGCTCATCAGTGCGTTTCTGTACGCTTTGGTACATGAAGCCTGCCAAAAACACTCAATCTTAAGCACTTGTTTGTAATGAGTTAAATCAAGGGAAATGCACAAATGGAAATATGGAAATGCTGATATTGTACAATTGCAAACGTTTCCATTGACTAAGCTCCATTGAGGCGCGTCCGACATGTCTAGAGGCATACTTTTCTTATACTCGACACATACTTGATCTTCGAATTGAATGCCAAGATCGAAACGGTTTTTTTCTGCCGCTTATAAATGGAATCAGATCATCAGAAGGACATCCTAAGTGGGTTCTGACGTTACTCCTCGCCTTCTTAATTTTAGTATCAATCAAGCGAGCGCACTTTTGGAGCTTTTCTGGGGTAGCCTTTCTGGTTTCTCGGATTAACTCTCAAAGATGTGAAATTTGTGTTGTTAATATTTAAGATTAGATCGGTTGATTTTTAATCTTCGTTAAACTTGTTTTTTAATTAGCTGTGCTCATAATTGAAGAACAATCTTTGATTGAATTTTTTGGTGAGACTTAAATAAAGAAATTGAATTGAATTGAATTGAAAAAGTAAATAGGAAATGAGATATGGATCTGATGATCTGACCCCTGAAAATTTACACTCAGCCATATGATTGGGTTATTGCAAAAGTTACACCCTCTTCAAAAAACAATTAGCAGAAAAACTTTGTGCCAAAACCCAACTTCCAGTCAGCTGAAAATTAACAACAAAAAGGATATCATTTTAACAGAAAATATTTCCATGTTCTCATATCATAAGCCACAATTTGGAACAACCCATATTTTTCGTCTACAGCAATTGATGGGAAGGAGATTTTTTATTTGGCAAAGGATTGGAAATCCATTTAAATCCATTTAATTGGCTTACTCCATTCACCGTATCAAACTGTTTGCTTGTAACTTGAGATGAACTTTTAGCCCTTTTCTAACCGTGATGCGAGCACATATTTTTATTGTGGAAGACAGTGCACTGGTTTGTAAACTGTGTACCGGAGAAGCACGCTGCGATTTACTGTTCCAAAATTCTCTTAACTTCAACGTTCCCCCGATGACAGTAGCAACAGTTCTCAAGAATTGAAATGACTTTACGACTAAACTAAACATCTAAACTTTTGAAGTAAACGTACGCAAACGGTGATTGTTTTGCTACGTTTAGTGCAACCATTTTCAAAAAATTCCAAAATTATGCGGATGAGGTGATGCAAAAAACTCTTTCTTGAAAATCCATCTTGCCAATCAGGGTGAGTTTTAGTGCATAGAGCATCAGGTTACATCAAAATATGACCATCTTATTCTCCTTTACAAAAAAAGGAGAGCGAGAGCGACCACGAACACAATGAGCCCAAACTATTTCGAAAAATTCTTCAGCAACAGTTGTGATGGAATCGGCTTGCAAGTTAATTTCTAGTATTTTTTGAATATATCGTTCGTTACATATGATGTGTGAATCAGTTTTATTATTGCTTTCTTATCGGCTCAATAGTCAATCTTTGTTTTGGTCAAGTTTTTTTTTCCATTAATTCATTTGTTGCAATTGTAGCTTGACACAATCATTAAACCGAGTCGTTTTCTGAGTAGCCAATAAATTTTCGCTAGAGACGTCGCGACAAGTTATCAAATCGTGTTTTACTAAAATTTGACTTGTGAGTCCTGTTTTACCTAGGCTAAAATTAGGTTCGTGTAGTTGTCACTCACGACATTCGGATCTCATTTCCAGTCGTGTTTCCATGTCACTCCAGCGATTCAAACGACGTATAAAATTTCGCTATGTTCAGTCCTATTGAATAATTTGATGATAGATTTTGCAGACCAATGGTCCATCAACAAGTTTTTAGCTACTTCCTTAAAATTCTCACCCAAGTAAAACTAAGCGATACTTACGTCCGGTGGACTATTTGATTAATTAGATATGACTGGTAGCTAGAGTCTAGTATTAAGCAGGTGTACTGCCTTTTGCCCATTTTTAAACCTAATTGAAATTCTGTCTTGTCAGCATGATGAACATGCAAATTGTAACAAATGCAACGAGTTCGTGCATAAAATTGCATAATTCGATCAAGTCTTTCGTGCTAGAGCTTAAGCGTCGATTTAGGGTTTTCTTCCCTGTCTTCATACACGCGAATACAATCAGTTGCATCTAACTTCTCTTGATAACTTAATTGATGCAGAGTTTGAAGTATTTTTCAGGTATGTCACTCTAATAATTTCAAGCAACTCAATGTGTACAAACTTCAGGGTGCCTAATGTATTTGGTTTGCAGTAAAACCTTAGTTTTCTCGTTTGAAAATCTCCCTCGAGGTTTGCTTAGAGTCTTCAGCTGCAAAACAGAAAATGTGGGAGAAAAGCCAAAGGTACTCAGAGAAAGCCAGAATTTTTCCACTTTTTTCCATCCCCAATTTACATTAATTTTTGGTACATTTTATGGTTGTGTTGGATCATCAATCGTAACTTGGGCTCCTCATTAAACAAGTTCTTTATTGGATCAAGCAGTACACTGCTCATAAATGGAACCCACGACTCACAATGAGGTTGTAGTTTATCACGGGCAGTTGCAATGCCCTGTGCATAAGTCAAAGTCTTGCGAGAGATCTGTGAAATTTCAAGTGTATAAATTTTGGAACTCATTGCCTCGAAACGAGGAAAAAGATGTCTGGTTGGAGTTGTCTATTATTGATCTGGTGAAATGTAAGCTACTAGGATTAAGACAATCTGATTTTGTGTTTTATTAGTGGCACGTTTTTAATTTCCGTGATATGTTCTTGACTTGTGCAATGTGATTAGTTAGGTTATATTTTGAGTATTTATGTCGTGTCATCTTAGGGAGAGCAGCATTTTGTTGATAAGGAAAGACACGTTAATAAAACTAAACTGAAACTGAAACAGGCACCTTGGCAGACAACGGCAAACAAATGAGAGTTTCAAGCTTCTGAATCTAGTTCTGCCTGCACTGCATAACCAGAGCAATTGAATTGCTGGAGCAGCACGGCAGACGCTACTCAAATCGAATGACTCTCATAAAACTCATTTACATGCATTCATGCTTAACTGCAAAAGGACTTTCTCCGGCGTAGACAAATGAGGGCTCTAAGTTTATGAGAAAGTTCGGGTTAATGTCGGTCCTCGCTGCACACATAAAATGTGCATGAACGCGGTACATGTGCGAAATAATAAACCGACTGCCGAGTCTGGTGGGCTTCGTTCTGGAGCTGGAACTGTTCTATTAAACAGCAATTCTAGATGTGACCTCGCAGCTTTAATAGCTGTCCCGTAGTTTAATTCGCTAAGCAGAGGATTCGAATTATATTATTAGTTTTATTAGCAGTATTTCAATAAATCCACAAATTAATTCTTATGTGAATGACAATGCATGGATTTAATTCAACCCTGGAAGCTGTTCGGGTAGTAGTCCGGATCAAGTTTCACTAATTTTGGCTGGCCGAGTTGGATTTGGAAATGTAAAATAATAGATCTCCCCAGAAGATTTTGGAATTTGCTTGATGGGGATTATCTTAACATCGCATCACATTTCTGGGAAATGCATTAGGAAACAGAAAAAAATTCTTGGACTGAAATTCGACTATGTAAATACCAGCCATGTGTACATCAAACCATGAGAATTAATTACAATTGATGTCCCGTCATTGTTGCTCGGAAAGGAAAGCAAGGAAGGAAGTCATGAATAGCGCACAATTATTAAATTCTGAGAAGTGAAAGGTGTACAAAAAGGGCATTGTTTTGGAAATGTCAGTCAGTCAAATTTGCCTTTGATTATTTTGAAAAGCACATACATTTAAGCAAGAAAGTTTTCCTAGTCTGGCAGTGGCAGTCATGCCAGTTTGTCTCCCTTGCGGTGGAAAGTTGTCTTATCTTTACTCTAATGATTTCCACTGAAAGAAAGAATACATATAGACGTCCTGAAATATTTTGCATGCTTACGCGGGATATTTTCATTATCCTTTCAACTTTTTTCCGGAAAAACGGCTTTTGCTTTCTCTGCGGTGAAAAACACGTGTGTTAATTAGTCGTCTCAAAGTTCAAAAAACTTTCAATCAACATCGACCTGTCTGATTTGAAATTCGGTGTAGGCAAACACGAATATGTCAGAAACATCTAATAATTACAATTGCAAGATTTATTCAAAAGACAAATACATCAATCAATTTTTTTTTAATAGCATTTCAGATTTTAATTGGGAATTTATGGAATATTTCGTCTCTAAAATGCACAAGTAATAGTTTTGCACGCTCAGAAATAGGGTTGCCTATTGTTATAGTAGTTTTCAAAATCAACAGTCTGCGTGCCTCCTGTTAAATCTCATAGATTCATTCTGGGTTGTAATCAATAGGTTCTTTAAACTCAAATTCAAAAAAACAGTTGCAAAAAGTCTGCAATTTCAAGCCTAGGAGCTCCTACAAATAACAAAGTTGTAAGAATTCTGTTCTTCTTCAAATTACAAATTTCCCGTCAACAATGGCACGCGCTACTCAAATTTCATTTCCGGAAATTGAACTCTGGTCTGGTCTCCAGTTTTTATGGCTGTTATAATTCATCTATTGTGCAGAAATAGTGTCCCCTACAGTGGAAGAGTCGGAAGATGTGCTTGTCTTGTGAACATGAGTCTCTTTACTCAATTTCCGTCAAATTTGTAATGGAGTCTAGCCAGTACCCAACTATACCTAGCGTACGCGAATCCGTCAATTAAATTCGATGGATCTTCCTCTCTTATTAATTAATCGATTAAATGGATATACGCCGAATTTGCCACAAATGCTTTTGTGTAATGTGTGTTGATAGAACATAGTAGCTAATATAGATTTGAAAAAAACAAAGGAGTCTCAAATTGATGACATTAATACAATCGCAATTAATAGTTCGATATCTAAAGGAGCTCACTAAAATGATGGACGAGCGTGCGCCATCATCATCATTTATTCAAATTGAATCGTCAGAATAGAGCGGATAGATTGATAGAACAGCCTTGCCTTCCAGCTAATTGTTAAAGTTTTTGGAATGTGTTCGTTGATTGAATGCCAGCTTTACTTTTCTGGGCAACAAACCAGTCACCAGTCAAAAAAGCATTTTTGTATTCCGATTTATAAGAAGTATAGATATTTGAATGCATTGCTTTTAGCTATTGCCAGCCTCTCAGCCCTGCTCAGTTCATATTTTCACCATGACTGCTCAGAGAAATATGTAGGGAGAAAGTCAGCTCAGCTGGCTCAGCACAGCAAGACAAGTGACAAGAAGCGAATCGTCAATATTTGATTATTAATATGTCTGCGCTGTGCTTCTTTTTAACTCCCAGAGGGAAGTTATTGCTATTGCACTTTGGAACTCTTGCCGTATGTTACTTTCACAAGGCTTGCACTTTTTCAAAGGTATAAATCACTCCAATATGCAAGCCCTTTGATGGCAACGTTAGGACAACCTAAACTTGTGGGTCGGTTAATCCTATTACCTAAATTCCTAAAACTTTCAACAAACTGTGAATAACAGTGATTGGCTGACGAATGTGACTTACGTCAAATTTAAATTTTGTTTAAAACTACCTGCAATCTTATTTCGATTCGTGCAATAAAATAATTTGGCTTTCTGCACCTGACGGTAATGATATATCTATTTACACCAGAAAAAAGAAAAAACTTGTGTAATTCATGGACCTAATTTCAACTGTTAAATATTTTGGTTGGCAGTCAACTTGAATTTTTTTTTGAGATTCCGATTTTTGTCTTGTAGTCGTATTGTATTAAATCAACGAAACCACTGCTTTCTCCATCTATTAAAATATTTATATGTTAGCAAATATAAATTACAGAAAAGTTTTAAAATTATATAAAACTTCACACAATCAATCATGCGCAAGGAAATCAGTCAATCAAATTCATTTTCATTAAGCTAAAATATCAATTCGAACCCAAACATGCATTTGGTTGCACGAATATTTGTAAACAGATGATGTCAAAGTGCGGAAAAACAGCAATTTCCTAGTATCCTGTCTATGTTCGGGCGATAGAATATCTTTGAGGGTGGAAAAATATTATTCCACATAGTTAATATTGGAAGGGTTGTGAAATATTTTAACAACACTGCAAGTCACGAAGGTCAAGTAAAGAACGACCGATGCCAAAATACTATGCACAAATGCTTGATATTTAATTAAGTACTTCGTCTAGTCCATCCTCTGGCTTGAATTGACCCTGAAATCAATTCGAAATTTTGGAAACTGAATTTCCAAAATTCCGTAACCATGTCAAATTCATGGTTTTCTTGCGATTTCGTTCACGAAAACGGGGAAATGCCTAAGTGCTCTGGACAGTCGAATCACTAATTAGATTCGCACTGTAAAGTACACAGATAAAACATGCGCTTCTATACTGGTGACGAAAATATGGTGCGAATGAAGTTGTTGCAAAGTGCACATAACGGTGGCTGGAAGCATTTATTCCAAATGAAAATCCCCGTAAAGACAATCGCAATCGGACAGGCTTCACTTTTTTTAAAAAATATATTGAAATCGGATCTGGGAGCCTCAATATTTTCAATTGTGCATTTTGTCACGCAGCACAATTTTGTCGATCTTTTCTTCATTCTTATACAAGAAACTTGTTTGTAAAAAAAAATGTTGGCGTCGAAATTTCATAGACTAGAATATATTTTGCAATTTCATTTTATGTTTGCGAATGTAGGCTCTGTCTGTTTGAAACTGTGCGATAAAAATATTCGCGAAGTTGCCCTTTACAAAGCCTCGTATTTTAGATTCTCTAGGGCTTAGCTGGATTTTTGAATTTCGATTATCATGACTTGGTACATTCGATAGTCTCAATTTACGGGTATCCCTGAACTCGTAACGTATCAGTTTCGGTTCAAAATATGCTGGATGGAAATATATTGACTTTGACACTGACACTACCTGGAAAAATTGGATGCAAGTCATTGCGGGAGTATTTTTGCAATTCTTCGCTAGAATTGAAGTGATATTTCAAACAGTAATCTAGTAAGTATAATTTTTTAAAAGCTCAACCCTCCTACAAATATTTGTTGATGAATTAATTCATCTCAGCATTCTATTTAGCCAAATTGTGCCTAGGACCTGCCAACTTTGCGCCCAAACTCATTTGAATTTTGTCAAAAAGATGCCTGCACAGTTTCTGTGAGATTGCTTTCTAAATACGCATCTGAACTTGCTGTGCAATATTTCAGTCAATTGAATTGATCTGATTACTAATACAAAATCATATTAGCCGCTTTTGACAAATTTCCAAATATTTTGCTCTTTTGTGTTGGTTTTGTCAATTTCATTATACAACTGATTCAGACAAGGAATTGAACTTGGGTTCAATTTGAGTAAGTGTTTAACTTAAATTTCGCAAGACGGCGGTTTTATTATGCTTCATGCTAAATACTTGTTGTCACCGACACCACAGTAGCGGGTCTCCCAACTGATCGTGAGTGAAAGCAAAGTGAAAGTTCTGAACCAGACTTTCCTAACTTTCCTCTATTATGCAGAATCAAAGTACTCTACCTAACGAAATGGAAACCAAGTGAAAAATCTAAGTGCCCTGTATTTTTGAAGAATGCATCAATTTGATTGGTTACAGCAAAAAAAAATTAGTTTTATGTTAAAAATAATTGTTGCCAAACTTTGCTCCAGATACCAGAGATGAGTAAATATTTAAGAAAGGAAAAGTTGGGCGGTCTGGTTTCCTACTTGCCATGGAAATATACGACACAAAAGTTGTCTGTGAAAGTATTGGATAAACACTCATCCACTTTTTCAAGCCTCTTCGCGACGTTCGCGATGCGAATTTCAATGTCATGTCACTGCCACGGTCACCATCCTTCCTTCCTATTTTTAGCTGTGTGTTGAGTTCTTGTTGAGTACCTGCATTTTTTGGTGGCCAGATTGATCGAAAAGAAATGAGTTTGCCTACTTTTGTCCTGCATGAGTGGAGGACAGCGTGAGGAGCGTCGTTTGTGCACATCAAATAATCGGTTATTTTTAGGAAATCTCCTCTCATCTTTTGGAAGGTAATCTCGGGCATCGTTTCGGGTCATGGTTTAAGTGAATTTTGTGCTGGGGATTGGGCAGAGCGTCAATCCGCATGGCCCATTATCGATGCTTTTTGACTAGCATTTGTTGCACATTAGCTCTTTGAATAAGAGAGGCCCATATTACAGCTTTAATTTAAATTTTTGCTATCCCTTGCTGCAGCGGAAAGCATTGTTTGATCCCAAAATTCAGAAACTACAATAAGGGGGGTCCGACCGCGTCCTCGCTTTTGTTGGTCGAAGCTTGCCCGTATGAGAAAACTTATGCAAATAAATGCAGGCAAAACCACCGACACAAAATAAAGTTTTGGGGTATTAAATTTGGTTGGCAATTTAAAATATCCAGTGCGCAGTGTGCAATATTTTTCGGGCTGAGGTTTATTCCAGCCCAGCATATTGCTTTGTGTGCAGCTCACTGTGAGATCACGAGGATATTAAATAAAAAACGGTAAGTCTGCTGCATCTGCGAGCATGGTGGAAACTCCAATTAGTCGAGTATTGAAATTCATATGCAAGCTGCATGGCTACCGTCTGCCAACACCGAGAAATCTAGTCTTAAAATTGACAGGAAACATTTTATTAGAGCTCTGAAATAAGGCACGCCGTAAATCATCAAAATCATAACTAGCAAACTAGCCGCACAAAAACAAAACTAAGTGTAGAAAATTAAGCAGCATTTCAACTACAGCAAACCAAGGACGCTCCAAATTTTTCAAAACAGGAAAGTATTAGCAAAAGCAAAATAATTTTGAGCTTAGTTTCACAATATTTTTTAAATAATTTCAAACCGCTCTGCTATGCTTAAAACTAAACCTCGCAGAATTTGACTATGTTCGTTGCCGTCTTTTTGTGTTAGTCAGCGAACTAGGATCCTTTCAGGTTACAGTTTCATCGGTAGAAATATTCATTTAAATATTTTAAATCTTCATGCAATAATGCAGAGTTATTTTTTTGTAAATTATTAGAAAACATCTACCAAAAATGATCAGATCTCGGTAGATTTCTAGCTCGAAAGTTAGCTCGATAGAGTTTTGAATTTTTTTGGAATTCAATGTGAATCCATTTAATTAAGCCAGCAAATTGAGTGTTTACATTTTGAGACCATTTAATTAGTCTAGCGAATGGCTGTGGAGAAGCAATTTCTTGAAACTTGTGCACAAAGAACAGCCAGTAAACTGATGACAAATACTTTGCACGTGGTTGGTGAAATGCTTTGTTTCAAAGCATAGAAATGTGGGGGTCGGGGGTTGGGGAACCATATCGTATTATTTCAGATTTTTGTTGTTTCAATTAGCTCCAAACTATTGTTGTTAGACAAAAGTAAGCTGGCAGGGTGCCTCTAATTAAATTAATTTTGCAAGTCTTGTGCAAAAATGAAAGAAAGTTTAATGGAATTGGACGTACCTTCGAGTTTTCTAATAAGACTAATTTTTCTGTTAGTATGTTGGAGTTACATAAATATTTTACATTTTTCGTGATCTGTTCAATGTGACAGGGAAAGTTTACTAGCAACTAAAAGCATCACAATTGTAGTAGTAGCTTGATCCTCTAGAGTTGTCCGGATTATCCAGGTTTTTTTTTATCCTGGCGCACGCGTCTCCGTTCTAACTTAATTATTTCCGGATTTGACTGATTGTTGTACCTCTGAAATGAATCGTGTGTTCAGCAAATTGTCTTGAAACTTCTTACTCCAATGCCGTCCCAGTAGGCTAGTATCAAAACTCATGGATTTTTAGAGAGCTCATGTTAATTTGAACCCTGGCAAAGTATTCCCTCGACACTAGATTCGAGAAATATAAAATTTCTTCGCGAAGTTGAGGATATTTTTGCGGATCACCGAGCAGCAGCAGCGGTTTACTTCAGAACCACTGCTGAATTTCTAATGAACTGAATATCGAAACCGCACTTGGCACATGTAATGAATGTGGGGACAATTAACAACCTGTGCTGTGGTCTTTACCAAATCCTGTTGCCACACGACCGACCGTCTTAGGTGGTAAAACCATGAATACCAATCAGGAAGACAAATACCACATCAAAGCAAAGCAATCACAGACACCGACACAGTGGCACGGCCGAAGATATGGCAAACCGGTCAGATTAAAGCACCCCCACACCACAGTACGAGCAGAGCACAGCACAGGTCTCCGTTTTCACTTTGCAGTTTACTCTTCATCTGGAAATGACGACGACCGCAGGGTTGGCAAGAAGTGCGCAGACAATTCATTCGCAACTAACTAGCAAGTCGAACTGTCTTCCGTATGTATGCACGCTAGCTACTGTGACATTTTGTTGTGGCTGTGGCCGTGCACATTGCAATGTAACTCCCTGTTCTCTCAGACATCCCTCCTGTCAAAATTGATTTGGCAGTACGATGTGAGCCTTCGTGGAGAGTACATACAAGACACAAAATGCGTCCAATGCGAGGAATAGACGCCAATCGGCTTGTATTGGACACGCAGCTTAAATGCGAGCAAGTACATACATGCTTTGATTTTGCTTTCATTGTCGTCAGTCGCTTGCCACGAGCAAAAGTTTATCAACTTAAAACAAAAGAAGTGCACTGATTGAATCAAAGAGAAGCACGGCGATTAAAGTGACTATTTTTCACTAAGGAGTTTGGCGTCTTAGTTTGTTTAATGTTGTGAACTAGACTGCGCCGTCCGTTTGCAAAACTTGGACAAACGTGGAAATTATGTAAAATTATCGAATGACTAAAGTCAGGGACTCATAGTGCGCTCAGATTAGTTGATCAAAGAAACAAATCTTCTGCAAAGTTGTTTGACATTGATTAGAGGAACAATTTGTTGACGCAAAAAAAAACAGGGATGGGAAAATTCAACTTGGGTGGGGTATTTCCAGAAATCGTAATACGTGTATGCAAATTCTTATCCACATAAGCGTTGGCAGTTACTAAATGATTGAACATTTTGGTATGTCGCAAATTAATTTGCGACAAAATTCAGCGCAGAACATTGCACTTGTACCTTGCTCGACGTGCAGACTAAGCATATGCATGCCTTTCTCAATGTACAATGTGCACTGCAAAATTTTCTATTTGATTTTCAGTAAATAAAATAAATGGAAAGTGTTGTCTTTATGTCTTTCAAAACATTGCTCAAAAATTAAAATTGTAAACGCAACTCGTAAAACAATGCGTACAACACCGGGTTTGCTTTTGAATTTCAGCTCGTGATCCGGAAAGGTCAATTTTGTCCAATCCAAATTAAAATGCGAATTCTGTGCAACGATTTCAATTTTTTAAAATCTGCAATAAAGCTACTCCAAGGATTTCGATAGACTAAAAGGTTCTGTACTCACACTGGGACTTGAAAATTCGAATATTGCACTCCACCCCCAATAGGAATATTTCAGAAACCCAGATTCTATTATTTTTCGTGAGAATCGTTCTGGCTGACTAAGTTTTTTCGGCAAGTGCTCCAGAACAAAAGGGGTTGATCAATTCTCAGCTCAGCTCAATTCATCTCTGCTTTCATTAGGTTAGACTCATTGCCAATTGCATAAAAATTGGCATTCTGATCTCACCTCTTTCTCCTCTGGGTCGTACTGGATTCTTGCTGGGAAAACAGTGCACAAAGTACCATTCAAAGGCCCAGCAGCAGACACCATACAGAACACATAAAATGTGCTTTCCAGTGTTGCAATGTTGCACTGCACTGAATGCACTCCTGCTGCTGCTAAGGAAGTGGATGTCTTATAATAATCGAACTCTTCCAGAACACTACAACGTCATTCTTAGAGTAGATCGTAGATCTCAGAATTCAATTCAAGACTTCTCCAGAATTACAATTTTTCTAATCTACCCTCAAGAAACCAAGGTTTTGTTCTACGATAGCAAAACTGATCTGAACTGTTTGGATTTGTTGCAAATAAGTTAACAGATTTTTTTTGCCTAAGGACACTCAAAATCTACTCTATTAAGAGCGGATGTAATAATCTCTCTCCCTTTCTCCTTTTCTCTCTCTGAGACGAGACCGTATCCTGTTGACACGAAGTTAACGTTCACTTAGTAACCAAATATGAATTGAATTTTTTTTTGAGTCCGAATTTGTTTGTTTTGGTTGTGATGCAAATGCAATGCTTATTTTTTGATTTTCTATGATATCAAACAAAATTCTAAGGGCTTGGAAAAGACGAACCCGTGCGTAGCACGGGTAAAGTGCTAGTGTCAGCTGAATCGCAAGAGCTCGTCACCTCAAATCAGACGCTGGCGTTGGCAACGAAACACAAATAAAATATTCATTATTTCCGAAGTGGAGCCAGGAAAATGTAATTTGAACTTCTTAAGCAAGCTTTTGAAGTATTGATAAGCATGAGCGAGAAACATAATTTAATTTTACAAGAATCAAAGTGTCACAAAGTTTTTGAACAAAAGTTTACGTGGGATTCCAAAACATAACAAAAGATTTGGTATAATATGCATTTTTTTATATTAAAATTCTCCAATAGTGATTTCAAAGTCAACAATTTAGCCAAGCACAGCGCCAATAATTAAATCTTGAAAATTGATCCAGCTTAGACTCGTAACAATAGTTTGGCGATATGTGCAATTGCACTTGTCATTATTTAGTAAAAAATTGAAACTTTAATGCTTTAAATATTTCAACAATTTTATTAATAATTTAGAGACCAAACTTTTGGCTGCGCCCAAAATTCTTCAATATATACAATATCTGTACTGGTTTTGTGTGTGTATTTAGAATGAACAGATCTTAATTTCATGCTCTCATTTGCTAAACATTTGAACTAAAACAATGTCATTTTATCACAAAAATTAGCATTCTACTCTCACTCTCATTTCTAGTTTATTTAGAGCAGTAAAGCAAACAAATTTACAAAGCTGCAGCTGGTCAGGTGTCGGGTGTGCGTAACGTGTGAATAGAGTTTGAATTGCTCGTTGACAGCCCAATCAGCTCTGCTGTGCTCTGCCAAAGTTGATGAGATGATGCCGTTGGGGAGTAGAGGCAATTTTAATTTGAAGGTTGAGAAGACAACGATGCCTGACTGGCCCGAAAGATGAAAGCGTTTGCTCTTTGCAGTGCAGTCTTTTGACAGGCAGGCAGGTTGCTCAAAATCATTATTATTTCAGGTGCAGGTGAAAACTATTTAATACATTTGTACATGACATTTGTAATCAAATAATTAAGCGACGTTCGACCGAATTGCATAAATGTTCAGCTCGGTCAGCAAGAACAAGGAATTTCTTTGATTTGTGCAAATTTAACATTTTGAGCACTAAAAAAAAAATTTCTCAATTCTAGAAATGCAATTCATTTGTTGTTTGTAGCGAGCCTAGACGCAAACACAAGCATAAATGATCTAGAGGACAAACGCACACCTGAAGTAAAATTCGTAAGCAAAAAATCCTAGCCTGGCCGTCGCTATCCCAGTCTTACTCACTCTCAGCTGGATTTTTCTCCGCTTTCTTTTTTTGTTGGCAAAGAGTTTACTCAAACTCCAGGAGATTTCAATAAACATGAATTCGGAGCAGCACACAAAAGATTTGAAATATACCTTTGAAATTCCAGTGCTGCCACACTTCATTTGATGACCGATATCAATAACACTACTTCATTTCGACTTTATTTTTGTACAGGCGAGGTGAGGGCAATTTAGACTTGAAACTTTTTTTCCTTTCAGTCTGCTCTGCTTTGCCTTCAAGTAAGGCCGGCCCTGTGTTTCACTCTAAATTCTGAATTGAGTCTGAAAAAGCTGATGTGCATCTGCTTCTTCCGCTGGGTCGTCATCAAAATTATTTAAAATGACGTCAAGGTTCCCTGGTAAACTAAAGTCGAATTTTTTTTTGCCGAAAATGAATGAATCCACTTAGAAATCCTAACCTTATTTGATTCCTTGGCTCAGCTCATTAGTTCAAAGAAAGTTCATGACCCGAAGTCTTGCAAATCATGACATAAATTTTTATTGCGAGCAGGAGTGACTTGTGGTTTGTCCAGGGACACTAATAAAAATCGAAATAGATCGCAGCATGGCAAATGTACAAAGTGCAAGGGAATGCAATATGCGAATTCAGCTAGCTATTTACGAGATGTAATTAGGAACTTGGCACGTGGGTCATAAACAAAACATGTGTCTGCAGAGTGTGCACTGCGACTGCCTAGGATTTGACGAAACCAACAAACATTACAATTGCAATGCTTTGCAAATATGCAAAATGGGCGGATAATTTTGCACTCAAAATATTCACTTACATAACTAGGGATTGAAAGGATCCTATCAATCTATTGCCACATGTCCACAATAATATTTTTGCTGCTAGCATGAAATGGGGAGATCGAAATACCAAAGGACCTTGTCGTCGGCTTACAATTTAGTTGGAAAAACAAACGCTGGCCAAAAACAAATTGAGGAAAAACAGAATATATTTGCTTTCAAAAATTAGAAATCTGACAAAGCCA
>JAQGCM010000901.1:0-19241 GCA_034699705.1 Hymenaphorura dentifera
CATAGTTGTCAACAACAAAATCCGTCAACAACCGTCCCGTATAAATTAACGCATAAAATGGTACTTTGAAAAATCTCTCGAGTTATGGCAACACCTCATTCCACGAAGATATAAATAAACAAAAAAAACTCCGTGGAAACACCTTGGTCTGGACCCTAAAAGGAACTTTAAAGTTTAGAATTCGATTATGAACATGTGCTTTCCGACCATGGGGTTTGACTACGGATTTTCGGATTTATTCATTGTGGATTTTTGCCAACATAAATGTTTGGATTATGGTTTCTTTGGACTATTGAATTTTGATTATGGATTAGCGGGTGTTACTGTTACGAGTTGAGTCTTACTGCTGGTCGACTTTCTTTCTTGTCGCAATCGCAACCCGTCACTCATTTCATTTTTATCGTGTTGAAAAGTATACAGCTCGGTAGGAGTTCGTACGTTTGTCAGTTGTCTTGTCGTCGTTGGTCTGGCCGTCTTCAAAAAAAAACTGACTCGACTCCTGGAGCAGAAAGACATGATAAACGTGACATGGATTAAATGCTTTGATTCCGATTCCGATTCGGACTGTGATTGTTGGAGACTGTGTTGTGTCTGTGGCTGAGGCAATGTTGCGTTGGGTGATTGTCTGATGAGACGTGTGATTTGACGTCCGTCTGACGCTCCACTCTCAATTTTCTTTTCTCTTTTCTCCGACTCCCGGCTTTCCTACTTTCCCAGCCTAGCCACTAGCCGGGCATTTTCCTCCGCCGCAATTGTCTCATTCTTCAGACAGAGTGGTGCTCGACGTATCCTCATCATCCAAGACAAATGGGATTGTGTTTTCGATCCGAAAATAGTGTGCGGGTGCTGCGGGGCTGCGCTGTGGTGCGGGGAGAACAAAAGAAAAACGCGGTTCATAAATGCTGACACGTTTCGATTCCTAAGGCTTCCAGTAGCCGGGAGCCGGATCCCTCCGAATTTTTCGCTCTGTTGGTGCCGGAGTGACGAGATGACCAACTCTTAAGTGGTCGCCAAGAACATTTCACAACCCGGGTTATGCATATTTGAGCCAGGGTTGTATTGACTTGATCTGTATTAATACCCCGGGTTCTATTCGAGCTCCGGCTACTATTCGACACCGGGGTTCTAATTTGCTAATTGCGGTACTTCTAATGATTCAGTTTAATTAAGTGTCCAATTGATGAATTACGTATGCAAGAAAATGATAATTGGGCGCGTTTTCTTAGGTCTGAGTGCTCATTTTGCACAAGTTTATTGAATTTATGCTGCTACACTGGTACACTATTCTACCAAAACACTTCATGTACACACTCACACGACACGATTTCGTATTTGAGACAGTTACCCGCATCCGGGTAGCTCGGGCAGCTCCTTAAGACGCTAGCTAAGTTTTTAAGGAAAGAACTATGTATGTGTAACTAAAATTGTACAATAATTGTGTTTAGAAGTAGTCCTAGTAGTAGCTAACTAGGACAAACTTTGACGTCTAGGGTCACGGATGGGCCGCTTGTCCTGATTTTCCTTAAAATGCCCGCCTGACTTTTCGGTTTCGGTGGTTCAAAATTGTGAAAGATTACAAAATTGATTCGCATCATAATTCGCAGCTTAACTTGGAGTGACCTTCAGAGTCACAGTCCCGACCGACCTCTAGCGGGGGAAAACACATTTAAACTACGTAACAATCGGTCGGTCGGTTTTCGAAATCCATCCATGCCATGCGTGCACGTGCACGTGCACAGCAGACCCCTCTCCCCACAAATTTTTAATGGGGCCAAGGAAGCCATTTCTTACTTCTTGAGGGAGTTTTTGGTTAAGGTTTTTTTTTTTTTTTGGTTTCGAAGATATCTTTTAGGATGAGGGAGAGGCTTTTCAAACATTTCGATGGGCTAGTTTGACTCCTAAAGTCAGTCAGACTGAGGCTCTTTTGATTCTCTCCTCATCCAAAATTGATGACTTGTCAAACATGAAGTCTAATTTTTGTTTGGTAAAAATTGACTCACACCAACGCTCAGTCATCGTCTGTAAAAACAACAACAATCGAACCAAATTTTGATTAGTCAGTGAATGAGAGCAGCAAAAAAGAAAGTCAATCAGAGTTCGAAATTCCTTTCAAAAAATTTGACTTGTGGCTTACGTTGAGGTTCAAATTTTGAAAGTTTGAGTTGAAGTGAAATACACGGGAGGCCAAGGTTCGGAGTGGATTATTGATCGAAGACCCTGCGAAATAAAAACAAAAAAACACACATTTGAATTTCGTGAGGCGGGTGAATTTGGCGGGTAAATTGGATTAATTGACCAACTTGGTTTCGGACTTTCGGAGTCTGAACTGAGCTCGGGACTTACCAGGGGAGCCGCAGCTAACGTTTGACTCTGATTGTCTTGAGGGTGAAAAGTTGGGTTTTGTCGACAAATGATTGTTGTTGACGTGGTGGTCGGAATAGTCCGAGTCTGAGTCTTCGCGATCCCGATCCCGTCCTCCGCCAGAACTGCTCAAATAGTTCCGCTTGGAAGACTTGGATGACTCCATCCCTTTCCGCTCTCGTCGTCCTCCCACTTCTCCCCCGTACGAGTCGCCATCTTCCGACCGTTGAGCTTGGAGACGAATTGGGTTGCTCAACTTCCGTTTCCTAGCCCCGTTCTTCCGGATTAGGAGATCGAGTCCGGAGGGTGGAAGCCTGAAACACAAAAAAAATCGGTCAAGTCAATATGCCGAATTTTGTGAGCCACAGTCGAACCCCCCGTCAACAAGGACCTCTAAAAGACGGACTTTGGTTATTTCGACTTTCGACCATTTCCAGCCTAGCCCCTTACTAACGAAATTTGACTGTTTTGCTTACCCAACATCCTCAATCTTCGTGTCCCCATCTTCCGCCATGTCCAAGTCTTCCCGAATTCGGTCCAAGTCAAAGGCCCCCACCATGCCTCGGGGGAAAGAGCTGAGGAGCGACTGACAAGTGCGGCCATCGTGCGGACTGATTTTGCGCCGAGTGTGCGGAGAGTGCAGCTTTGGGTTCGGATTTGCCGAGTGCCGGTTCCTAGAGCGGCGAGAACTGAACATCATCGTGCACCCGGACACCGTACACTTGTGCATTTCTCTCAAGTGCACAGCACTAAAATGAATTTTGAGGGCTCCCTTGTCACAAAATGACTTTTCACAAATGGAGCAAACCACGCGCCGCTTGCCGGTCGTCGGGTTCACAAACCCGCGCGGAGAGCCCCAGTGTTTGGACGACAAGTTGGACTTGGCCGTCGTCGTCGGAGACGGGGTCGACTGTCCTCTTGGTTCCTCCAAGTTTTGGTCAGCTGGGACGTCCGACTTGGAGCTGAGGTCAACGGCCTGCAGGGATTGGTTGTCGTCGTCGTCACCGCTCGCGGAGGACTCGGACGTGCTGAGTGAGGAAGGGCCCGTGGAGGACAGGTTGAGGGCTGCGGAGGAATCATGTTCGTCCAGGGGGCTGGGGCTCTTGTTGCTTTGGCCGTTGGCCAAGAGGGACAGGGACAGGGGCGGGATGACTTGGTGAAGGAACTGTTGGGGGAGGGGCAGCATGGGCTCCAGTTGGTGCGGGTGCCGGTAGGTGGAGAGCGGGGACGGGAGCACCTCTGACTTGTTCCCGCTCGTCGGGTAGAGATCTTTTCTGAGAAGGGCGATCGTGAGAGAGTGAGTGGCTGGGAAGCGGAGAAATTGCTCCAGAATCAGCGGCTCTTCCTCACGTGACAAAATGGACCAGCGGCTCAAGTGAACTCCGTCCAAATCCTGAAATTTGTGTGAAAACAAAAATACAGTTCACAGACTAAGCAATCAGAAATTCGTTTGAAGGGATTTTGCTAAATGCCAAATAATTTAATTATTGACCAAATATTTCAGTGCAAACAACTACAACATATTGAATGCAGGGTGGTCCGAAAGCAACTGACTCTCTGGCACTGCACGCTACAGTGTAGTGCTACGTATATAAAATATTCAGTTATTTTTGGACCACCCTGTCCTTCCTTAAGTCCAGGGAGATATCCTGCCCTCTTCGGCGGACTGACTTTTTTTTTTTTCATTTTGAGACATTTTGAGTGGAAAATGTGCTTTTGTTCCTGAGAAAAGGACACAAAAAGGAACAAGAAAATGTCAGAGTCCCGGAAAATGCCCGCTGTCCGGTCCGGCCAGTGCCGTGCCGTGCCCAGTTTTTTCCCCTTTCTTTGGACTTGGACGACAACAAAAGGGAAGGGCTAATGTCCTGCACACATGCAAAGAGTTTTGTGCACAAAAAGTACTTACCGCGAGCATGTAGCCTCTGGCCAAGTCCAACGGAGTCCAGCCAAAACTCTGGAGAATGTTGTCCACTTCTTCGGCCTCAAGTGTGCTCATGAGTCGCTCCTAAACCAAACGAGGCAGGCAAGGGAGAAACAAAAGAGAACCAAATTATCATTCCTGGAGTGAATGGATGGATGAGTGAGTGGAGTGGTGGACGACGAGTAAATGAGTTTTGGTCCGCCACATGACATTGTTCCCAAGGGAACCCATGCACACTCGCCCCTACTGCCTGCCTACCTACTCGCTCTGTCCTCTCAGATCATCAGACTCAGAATGCATGCAAGAGTCCAACAATCTGGACTGGAGCAACAACCCTCACAAAGCGCGCAATGCATCGGGAATTCGGGAATTCATTCGAAATCATCAAAAATATGCATTTCTGGCTACTCGCGGCTTCGAGTTCGAGTTCGAGTCCTCAGGCCGTAATTTAGGTGTGATTTTGAGTCCAAAATGTTTTCTTTTTCCTTCAAAATATGAAACTTTTGAGGATGGGACTTTGCTGACTGGGAGAAGAAGAAAATTGAGGCCAAACCTCAGCACGGGGCACGAGGCCAGGCTACGAGCAGCAGAAAATGAAGAAATTGGGGTTTCTTTTCTACACAATTTGAAATAAAAATGACGCCTAGACTGACTTGTGTTTGTTTCTGGCCTTAATTCCCATCATGGTCCTTCGAACCAGATTTGACATTTAGCCCTGCCTATGCCAATGCATGCCTGGGATCCCACGTTACATACGCCACGCCACGCCTTCCATATTTGAGACAAAGACAGAGTTGATTTTTACATCAAAAACCCAACATTATTGTTAGTCGTCGAGAGATGACAAGTGTGGACGTGTAGAGTGAAGAAAGTGAGAAAAGTTAGATTTGAAGAAGAATGGATTGTTTGGCGTCTCTGGAGAAGTTGGAGTGGTGGGGAGTTTAGTTGTTTGGAGTTGTTTGGCTCTGCAGGGGGCTCAACTAAATTGACTTTTCTCTTCTCATTCTCATCACCATTCCTCCACTCTGCCTTTCTTTCATATTCATGCTCTCCTCAAGTACACAAAAACCAACTATGGACGTACGTACCCTTCCGAACTAACAGGGGAAGGGCTTGAGATGACACAACACTTTTCTTGACGATGAATATGACAAGCCGATATTTCGACCTCTGTGCTTCCTTGTTCGCGCGAGAAAAGTTGTTCCCTTGTGACCCGCCCGGGCCCGCCTTGCCCAAAAAAAAAATCTAAGGACCGAGATGAATCCCAATTTGTTGGACATTAACTTACTACCTACAAACGCCAACCTGGCACTCTGATCATGCGCCTGCCTGCATGCATGCATTCTCTCGTAAAACAACCCAATCAAATCAGCCCAACAAACAAACAAACAGAAAAAAAAACTCGTTCCTATTCCTCAATTTTTTCCCTCTACTCCTCTTTTACATACCTGCATTAACATTACATTAGATTAAAAAAAACGACAAGTTTTATGGGAGACCCCCTCCTTGGGCCGCAAACTCATCCATCTCCAACTATGCGTGCAATGCTAATGTCCTCAGTGTTTGTTTACATTTACAAATATGCATCAGCCCTGCACTGCACAGTTTTTTCAGTTTTTTTGAGCAGAGACGACGACTTGAAAAATGAATCTGAGGCTGGAGGACAAATGTTCGGAGTCTTCTTTTGGGAGCAAGGAATGAATAAATCTTCAAAATGATTGATAATTACTCAGTCAGTACTCACAATGACAATTTTGAGTCGGATGGGCAGGGCCTGAGTCCCGTACAGGGCCAAACTGCTCACGTCCAACACTGACAACGCCTCATCACTCCGAAGTAATTTCTCGAACACTGAAATGCACACAAAAAAATAAGAAGACAATCAAAGACATGAAATAAAAAAAAATTAGTCGCATCTTGAGAGCAGAGTGAAATGGGAAAATTCCAACACGTCGCGCGCCCAACCTAACATAACAATGAGAGCCAAATTAGGCGACTGATGATCATGAGCGGAGCGGCGAGCCCTTCGTCCCATGTCGTCCTCCTTCGGCTTCGTCGTCGTCTCCCCAAGGAAAGCAGAAGACGACGACGACGACGACCACAAAGCACAAACAAAAAAACCGGGCACTAGCACAGTACGCAAAAAAAAACTTTGATGACTTTTGAGAAGAAGGGACAAAAGAAATGCACACGTACGTACGGGCGGACGGACGGACGACATGTGCCCTCCAGGGGACGTGGCGCGATTGCGATTGTTGCGCTTCTTTTACAAGACAACAAACCTCATCATCATCATCACCATCATCATTAGCTGGCTTGGCTGGCTGGCGGGGTTCGGAAGGTGCGAGCTACCAACATTTTTCAACGGATCCCAACAAGCCCAGCCAACATTTCAAATATTTATCGTCTGTCCATTCGAACCGAAATTTGTACGCAATCTGCAGTCTTTAGCCCTAGCAGCGCAATTAGACGAGACGACATCCGCTTCTGCAGTTTTCCAGCAATTTTCAGCAAAAAAACCAAACAAAATCTTGAAAAAAAAACCCAGAACGTCATGCTACAGCATTGGCCTCTGCTGCCTTGAATCCTGCCTGCCTGCCTGCCTCTCAGGGCCTCAATCTCTGATCTGATCTGATCTGAATCATTTATTTTCCGGACCCCTTGTAAGACACGCTGAGCAGAGCAGAGCAGAGCAGAGCCTGAAGAAATTGGTTGACATTCTTCCGAGTTGGGATGTGAACATTGAAGGTACAAGGTATTGTTGAGATTTAATGGTTTGTTGGTCGGTCGGTCGCTCGGATTTGTTACAATGCAAGCAGAGGAACAAGACAAGGGTAAGAGATAAGACGTTTGAGCTTAAGATAAGAAAAGTGAGCGAACCGAGCCTTGAGCCTCAAGTACACTCTGTCTCATTGTTTGGTGGCTAATGGCTGACGGCTCAGAGCTCAGCTCAGCCCAGCTCATCCATGTAAATGTAAATAACTACAATCAATAACAAATTACAACAATGCAATGCAATGCAATGCAGTCGGAGTCGGAGTCGAGTCGAGGAATCCTACGTAATGGCGCGGCGTTCGTTCGTTGGTCGACAGGTAGGTAGGTACGTAGGGGACAGAAGAAAGACAAGAGACATGGACGACAAGACGAGACAAGACAAGACATGACATGACAAGGAACAACAAGTCGAGTCGTTCCTTCCTAAGTGTAAGTCAAGTCGTGACAAAAAATGTGTCTTGCCTCACTCATGTCCACACACACAGCGACCAGCATCCCTCACCAAAATCTCATCTCAAAGTCAATTATTAGCCCTATTGTTCTTCCACACTTCACTTCCCGAGTCCGCCCCCAACTCGCTCACACGACGAGCCGACCGACCGACCGGAGCTGACTCTACGACTCAATCCCTAACCAAAAAAGCGTCAACAATGTGCAGCATTCGTACCGTAACAATGTGCGGCAGGAGCAGCAGCAAAGCAACAATCAATCTGATTGAATTCAAATTTAGAATTCGATTGTTGCCACTTGTGCTGCTGCTGCAAGGTTCCTCGCTAACCCCGAAATAAATTATATTGCATTGCATTTGCATTGATTTAAATGTCATTTGTTTGAAAAAATTAAAGGCCGGCAAGGTAAACTCGCGGCGAGTCGCGACCCTTCTTCGCCTTCAACAAAAAAAAAAAAAAAAAAAAACCAGAGCAATTTTTGGTTTGTCAGTCATCAGAATGCATGTGCTGCTTGGAATTGAATTTGAACAGTTGACGAATGGCGAATGCTCGGGATGTCTCGTGGTTAAGACAAAAAGACAAAACACTAAAACCACACGCTCTGGGATTGTTGCGCAATCGCATTTGTTTTGCACGCATTGTTGTGAAATTGTCATTGTTGAGAAGTTTTCTGTGGAGACACAGGGAATTAAAGAAAGTCTCAAGACGCTCAAGAGTCGTGTCGTATCGTGAGTCCAAAGGCCAAAAAAGTCACTCTCTCTCTCTCTCTCTCAAAAAAGCAAAAAAAGAGAAAAAATGAAGAAGATGTTAGCCTTAGGAAGACCACATTTTTTCTTCTTCAAGCTTCAAGACAGAAGATCTCGTCGTGTCCTTGTTTTCGGACAAAACTTTTTCCATGGGAAAATGTTAGGTTGCGTTGCGTTGTGCAATGTACATAAATGATGGATGGTGTGATGATTGTGTCGTCCCAGTGCAGTGTGTGATGTGTGAGTACCCCCACACGTCCACGTCACGTCGACTGACGAGGGAAGTGCCCGAGGTGTAAAGTGCAACTCAACGATTTGTCCCCGAATAAATTTTTTTTCTTTAAGTTAGTAAAATACGTCCAAATGAAAGAGTGAAACTGGAGTTTTTTTAGAACCAAAATTATTATTTTTGAGACAAATCGGCACTGGGTACTTCCCTCGTAAGTTTAGGAGGTTGGAGTCGTCGTCGTAATGATAATGATGGGATGGGATGAGAATGTGACTCGACTCGATACCTTGCTCTGCTCTGCCCCGTATGATTACCACCTTTGACAATCAGGATTTTCATTTTCACAGGTGAGCTGAGCATCATCACCGCACCGCACCGCACCAACTCACACCACTTGACTTGACTCTGCAACTCTGCCTGCCAGCCAAGTGCCAACCTCTTCCTTGTCTCTTCTCTTAATCTTTTCACACATTTTTCTTGACCACTAAATCATCCCTGCTGTAGTTAGTACATAATGTTGTGAATTGTCAAAATTGTGGAAACTCCTCAAACTCAAACTCACTCAACAATAATAATTTACATTGCAGAGCAGAGCAGAGAATTCCTCCAACAATTCCCACATTCATTCCCAGCACCATGACCGAAGTGCGATGTGACCCAACAAAAAATTAAAAAACCAAGAATTCCCGTCAACTTTCTTCCTTGCGGAGTGCGGAGACAACTTGCTACTCCGAAGCACAAATATTTTATTCTAATATACACATACATTCTAAGCATGCCGAACCAAGCCAATTCATTTGGACGATATGCTTAGAAATTTAGTGGGCAATTTTGTGCAAATTTGGCCGCCAAAAGTGTTCAAATTTGGGGGGGGGGGGGGGGTAGCAGAGCAGATTAAGAAAATGGAACTCCGTCAAATTCAAAGTCCACAAGAACTAACTCCACATGAAAAAGGAAAGGACAAACTCAAAATCAGCAAATTTTTGCTTGCAAATTTCTCCATCAGTTTCTCAAAAATTGAGGCTTGAGTTTCCCGGGGTTCGGGTGAAAAAAGCTGAAGGAAATCCAAAGTGAGAAGTGAGAACTAGCGTAAAAAAATATCGGCAATAATTTCTAGAGGGGTCTCATAGTGAATTTTGTCAGTTTATCGGTGGGAATTTCCCAAGCGAGACTCAGAAGCAGCAGATGACATTGAAGAGAGCTGATTTCTAGCTCATTTAATTTTTTTTTTACTCATTGACACTCATTTAAACCTTGCCTTGGTCGTACAACAATTTTTTTGTTTTTATTTAATTGCGACTCAACTAACTACCAGAACTCCATGATATGGAATTGTCCACTCTGTAATTTAATTTTCTTGAGAAATCTGAGCCACAAAGAACAATGAGGAAATGTGGATCCGCACAGGGGCAGAATTCATTTCAAGGCTTTTTTAAAAAAATTCTTCTCCACTCTCACAACTTAACAAATTTTTTTGAATGGAATTTTGACTGACTGACCGCCCAACCCAACCCAATCCAACTCAAACATTTTTATTATTATTACCTACCTTACCTCCCATCATCAACAATGTCAGCCCAGCCAGCAAAACCAGCACAACAATCATCGCTCGACGCAATTTGTTGATCATTGTTGATGAGTACATTGAGTGTAATTTGCTCTGATTGCTCTCTCATCGTCCATCCCATCGTTTTCCTCATTGTTCGTTTGTTGGCAAGTTGCCTTGACAACCAAATAATTAGAGCTTTGCGATTGCGATTGCCTTGCCTTGCCTTGTCTTCACTTTAATTATGCCATTAGGTTTCCTAATGAGACCTTGACGAAACGCTCGTTGCACAATTTTCACAATTAATGCTCAAGCTAACATTTTTGTCCGCATTGTTGCTGCGACTTTTTATTAGCAAAACTCCCAACCAACTTAATCCCCAGCTACCATCGTACTTTAGATTTTTTTCGACAAATTTCGACGCAATATTTAGCGTTTTTTGGCATATTTTGCCTCGAAAGCGACATGTGAGCTGAACAGAAACTCAAAGAAAGTCGAATTCGAATCGATGCAATGAACGAACGAACGGACGGAGCAATGCGAGCAAATTTATTATTTTGCTCAGGCAGGCAGGCCTTTTTCCCTTCACTTGTGTACGCCGTACGCATACACATTTGGTTCATCTTTTTTCGACTTGGTCGTCGTCTTCTGCCAACTTTCTTAATGGATTTTTTTCTCTCTCTCTCTCTTCCGACTGCTCTGTCTGCTCTGATGGGTGAGTTTGTCTTGTTCTGGACGGATTTAGTTTAGTTTTGCTCTTTTGCTGCTGGTGCTGGTGCTGTTGTTGAAAATTAAAGTGTTTCCTCCTCAAAGTGTGGCGGCGGCGACGACTAAGACTTACGACTACGGCGACTATCAGATCGCGTGAGTAAGTTCAATCTGTCCCATCATCCTCACTCCTGCTCAGCTCAGCTCATCCATGAAAAAAAAATCACCATTCCATCCAATTTCATTTCATTCCAGTCCTAGCCCTGAGTCCTCTCTCTCGACTCGACTAATGGCTCAAGAGCTGAACCGAGAAGAGAACCAAAAGTGCATGTCAACGTGTCATCAATAAGTGACAAGAATGACAGGAGGTATAGCCAGCCTAGCAATCTCAGGCCAGAAGGGATGGGGCCGAGGGGCGGGGCTCAACTCGTTTCATCAACCACCTTTCCAACCTAGGAGAGCAATTGACGACGACGACGAAACGACCGAACACCTATGATGTACACCCTTTAGTTGTCTTCTGCCCCAACCAACTATGTAACTCAACACGAACACGAACGACGACACTCTCAAAACTCTCAATTTCCTAATTTTAAAAATCTCGGCTGATCAATTGTTCCTAATCAATTTGCTAAAAGGTGTGAAGTGCAAATGGGGCCTTGTGCAAGCAAGCACAGCACGGGACTCGACTATGAATGGCAAGGGTTTTTTTTTTTTTTACAGATTTCCGTAGGAATTTGGCACAAATTGTTAGTCGAATAAATAGTCGAATAAGAAAATTGCGGCCTGGTTTTTCTTATTGATTTCACACGCAAAAGACATGCATGCAATGTGTACAATTAATCCGATTTTTTTTAAAAAAAAAAATTGAGGCAACGGTAAACGAAACCTGCTGCAGCTACACCTTGAGAGAAAACTGGCCAAAGAAACACATAAACGGGGCCAAAAAAACCTAGAAAAAGCCTCTAAAATTTCCCTGGCAACATTTTGATTGGAGACCAGCGCAGCGCAGCGGCTCCTGAATCGAAGCATTCAAAACTTGACCATCATTTCCTATTAAAAAAGGGCTGTGGTTCTTTTAGACTGTGATGGATCTGTGAGGACAGAGGCTGTAGGAGGAGGACGTGCATCGCATAATGGCAGGACGATGGATGCATCAAGGACTCAGGTCTACCTTCTGTGTCGTCCGTGGGTGACTAAAAAAGACTAACGAAAAAAAGAGAACAGTTGGGTTGGGACTGGCATGCTGGCTGCATGAGATGAGATGAAATTCGATGAGTTCTCGTTGGTTGGTTGACGCAGTTGGTTTGGGCCCACTTTTTTAGTCTTTCACTTGGAAGGATGTCGGAGGAGTCGAGTCGCTCGAGTTGTCGAGTCGACGCGACGCGACGCTCCGTGACGCCGTTGACAAATGACACCAGCTCGACATGCTCGCACGACTGCGAAGCCAAGCCAAGCCAAGCCACGACTAACGACGACGACAACTCCCACCTCTCTGCTCTGTCGGCCCAACCCCATCCCCATGTCTTGTCTTGTTCAGTTTCTAAAAGTTTCTTGAGATTTGAATCATTCATTTGGCTTTGGCTTTGGCATTGCTTTTGCTAAAGAAAAAGATAAGAAATGAAGAATTAAAAACGTCAAACTTGAAGCTGAACAAAGACGACAGCCAACCAAATGTTTCAATTCAATCCCAATAATCAGCCTATTCAGAAAATGACTACTAAAAAGTTTAAGATTTTAAGGGGGCGGTTTTGGCCGGGCGGCCATTTGGCAGGCAGGGCCAAATTTTAATCGGGAGGCGGGGGGGGGGGGGCCAAGAATTTGTTTGTTGTGCTGGGTGATGTGAGCGCCCGAGCTGTGCTGTGAATAAAATGACGATGATGAGAGTCAATAAAAAGTTTTCAAAGAAATTATAAAGAGATTCAAGAGGAGGACACTACGTGCACGTTGAAAAAAAAACACATCGTTAATGTCCGTCACTTTTCCATCGTATCGGCTCAATTCATCTTTGAATTTGGACAAATATTTTTATTCAGCATTCATAAAATAAAATCCAAACAGAAGGAGCCAAGGAGTCGGACGGAGTCGAGCCAAAGCCAGCCAGGTGTGAGCCACACAGTGGCCAGAGTCATGGGAATATTTGAGGAACATATGGACACAGACCTAACTTTATCAAAAAAGAACCCTTCATCTTTTCATCTTCACCAGCCCCAACAATCACAAATAGAAAAGGGGGAAAAAAAATATTAAAAAAGGTTGGTTGAATTGAAATGTTGATAATGAATTCATTCACGCTCGAGACGCTTGAACAACCATTTAAATGAAAACAAACAAATGTGCTGTGCTGCTCCCCCGGGTAGCTCAGCTCAGACAGTCACCGCTCAGCACCGAATTTTTTGTTTGTTTTTGTGGCCCGTAATTTTTATGAAAACCTGCACTGCAAATCTAGAGCAGTATCATTTAGTGAAAAACGAATTCTGGGAAAAGTTTAAATTTTAGGCAAGGTTCAAATGAAACACTTTATAAATTCAACAGGTATTCAATCAAAAAGCACGGATTTAGGCCTCAAATCCAAATCGTAAGGCTCCAGCAGCAGGCCTCAAAAGAAAAACCAAAACTACTCAAGGTGTGATTTCCTCGAGTGAAAAATAAGGGGCCTCAGCCGAGCCCAGTTTAGCTTAATTGAAAAGCCAAGGATCAAGTCTAGGTTTCCCTTAGAAAAACCTAAGATTTCTTAACTATTCAAAACCAAGTGATTTCTAGCCAATTCTAGTCTTGTCCAAGCATTCTAAGCTCAAATTAACTCGATTTTCTTAACTATTCGATACCAAGTGATTTCTAGCCAATTCTAGTGATGTGCCAACATTATAAGTTTATTTTAAATCGATTTTCTTAACTATTCGATACCAAGTGATTTCTAGCCAATTCTAGCGATGTGCCAGTATTCTAAGTTTACTTTAGCACTAATTTCTTAACTATTCAATACCAATGCGAATTCTAGTGAAGTCCAAGCATTCTAAACTAAAATTAACTCGAATTTCTTAACTATTCAATACCAATTGATTTCAGATAAAATCTGTATCTAGGACTCCTTTAAAAAAAACGAAAAATCTTTCCAAGAAGCCTGCTGAAAAAACTCCCGACCGCGAGAATTTTTAAGAGATGTGCAGCAGTGCGGACTTTGTATTTTTCGTTTCGGTTTCGGTTTCGGTATAATTTATTAAAGTCATCAATAACATTCCTTTCACAATACGAACAAGTCACATTGAAACAGCAGACGTGTAGGCGTATTGGGTTTGTTGTTATTGGGTAAGTGTAGACGCATTGGGTTGGAATGGGGGGGGGGGCGAGTCCCCCCTTGGAATTTCGTCCGGCCACGTGCAACCTTCATTCCATCCCTTCACCTTGACCAGCAGAATTTTTTATTTGACATTTTCCAAGTGTAATAAAGTCAAAAGTCAAAAGCTCAGCTCACATGATGAAAACCAACGTTAGCAACTAATTACCTAATTATACCGCAGAAACAAACAAAAGTTGCTCCAGGGACATTTCATTTCATTTCATTTCATTTCATTCGTCAAATCCAATCCATGAAACACATGAAATGAAATAATTCACATCGTCGAAATTTTTGTTTTTCTTTCCTCTATCACGTGCATGAGCTCGTGCTGTGTGATTTCTGATTTTGATCTGCTTGCCTCCAATTTGCAATTTTTTGCAATTTACCTATTGTCCTTTTGGGAACCTGCTCTGCTCTGGTTCGCTGCTAATTGTCTCATCAAAACTTAATTTTTTTACTTAGTCGACGACTTGGAGCGACTTTTATGGGTGGGAAAAAGTTTTTATCACCACAAATTATTATGATTAAATTGGATGAGAGGAAAATGAAGGAGAAGTCGTCAAGTCAAGAAATGAAGGAGTTTTGAAGCAAGTTGGTTGGTGGGAGCTTGGAAATGATTGTTCACACAAAACAACACAAAAATTGGCAATTAATTTTTGCAAAAAGCAGCAAAATATACTTTTGAGTCAGAGTCAGAGCCCAGCGATGATGACACAAACGTGTGAGTAATTTTCCCAGTTCCCAATTCCAACTCCAATGTCTAAATTATGGAAGACATCAGGAAAGGATGACGGATTTTTTGGACAGCACGTGCACTGCACTGAACTGGGAACAGGGTTTCCAAAATTTTGAGTTGTACTTGTACTGGAAACTGGATTTTGCACTCAAAGTGAAAATGAGTGCGGATGAAATTTGGCCGAAACCCTGCCGGGCCGACCTAATGCAGTGCATGCAGTGTGCAGTGGCAAATGACATGGCTGTGAAACTCCGCTGACAGGGAGTCAGCTAATGAATAATAAATGGAGTAAAAATCCCAAAACATTTGGCAAATTAGCAAACAGCAAAAATGGGCAAATCCAAGCTGGCCAAGGATCCGTTCAAGGTGAACAGTGGACTTATTAAATTTCAAATTGTGTAAAGAATTCACACGGACACGGACACAACAAAGTCACACAAACAACACAGCGCAGCTCAGCGCAATCATCATCAAATCCCAGCACCAGCAAGCATCAAATGACAAAAAAAAAATTGCTCTCAAGACTCAAGACTCAAGACTCAAGACTATGTACGCACTAATTGCAAATGGAAAGCGAGCAGAAATTGACAACTTAACAAGGCGCAAAATTGCAAAAATGAAAAGATAAGAAAATCACAAGTGCTAGGAAAAAAAATTGGAAGCAAATTGGATTCTCAGCACACCAAGTAGTAGGAGCAAGGAGCAAGGAGTCGAATTGAGGATAATAATTCAAAAAAGGTCACACGGAAGTTTTTGAGACCTTGAGCAAAATGACGCTGACGCTGACGCCGCGATTATTGCAAAATCACCTGTAATTCTATCACCGCCCGCCCGCCCGCCCGACCAATTACAACAAATTCGCATTTAACATTATGTATCTGAAATCTGAATTTGTTCCTGACCAAAGCCCCTTCCACTGCACTCCACAACAATGCAATACTTCAATTCACTTCAATTTTGGAGAATCTTGCTTGTAAATTGGCCCAAAATCTCAACAAAATTTCACCTGTATGTAGTCCAAGGTTTTCTACAGCGTTTTTCGGGAGCACTTAAGGGCTCATATTTATTTAGGGACGGGCAATGCAATGCATGGTAGTAACACACTTGAGTGATTACAATTATTATGGCTGCTTGGGCCCTTGCCCAGTTTTTTTTTGAGGGGACACGATACGAAGCGACAGGTAAAAAGTTCACATTTTTTGTACAGTGTGTTCATTTTCCGTTTTTTTATTTCTACTCAACTCGACTCTGTTGTATTCGGGAAATGATTTTTGATCCTTCTAATTTCCTTGGAAAGGGTTGGTTTTTGGGCTGTTAAAGTTGTCCTTCCTTCCATTTCATTTCATTTCGTTTCATGATCTCGATCATCAAAGAAAATTTGACCGCCGCCGCCGCCGCCGACCAGAGAGTCCCAACTTTTGACTACTTTTGGCTGCTGCTTCAGATGATTTCCTAGCTCATCTTCTTCTAGATTTCTGTTGCTTTTTTTTTTAAGGAAGCGTCATAAAAGCCATCCCATCCTATCCCATCACTCTCACCTCACCTAGGTGTGAATTGGTGGTGGTTGCGTGCGTGAGTGCCCGACGCGGGATCCGGCCGGAGCGGAGACGGGATTCCTTTGCTCATTGCCTTGCTCTGAACGAACGAAATTCAACAGAAAATGTCGAAGAGACGCGCAAAAGGACCAAACCACTTTGAGAAAAACTTTCCGTCCGCCCGTCCGTCCCGTCTTTAACGACGACGACGACTAAATTGGGCTCAATTGCACGCACGCAATTATTCGACATTCATCCTTTCCTCCTCCTGCTTTGACGACATTCGACATTTTACAACCACAAAGTATGTAAGATTAACAAGATTTTTTTTCAAGGAAAAAACTAAGATGCTGCTGCTCTGATTGAGGATGTTACGTACATAGGTTGACGCATGCACGCATGGATTTTATTGAGCAAATCAGGTACTTTAAGAACACAAGGGAGCGCCCTGCGCCTCCGCCACGCCGCGAACCACCTGATTTGCTCATAAAATTCAATTCAGGTAGGGTCGTTTCGGGGTCCACTTTTGTTCTGGTCCTGGCCCTGGTCTCGTCTCGTCGGTTGGGACTCAAATGAACGGAAAGCCCAGTCCAGTCCAGTCCAGTCCGACGAATGCGAGCGAATGACGATGGAATGGATGAATTGATAGCCAAAAATATAAAAGCAAATTAAATGTCGGCAATCGCAGCACAGCCACAGAGGGCAGCATCACTTTTTTTCATTCTCTTTGGCAATTTTTTCATTTCCATATTCCAGTCGACTGAGCGAGCAGCCGGACGAACGAAACGAGAGGAGAAAAGTTGAAAAGTTTTTATTACTTTTTCGCTTCAAATCACAACAGCCAAACAGGGCAGGAGCCGGGAGTGCGTGCTCCTTGTGGAATTTTGATGTGTCAAAAAATGAAGTCCGTACGTTACGTCCGTCAAAGCAAGCCAAGCCAGCATACTGACTGAGAACTGAGAACTGAGAACGAGGCAACAAATTTTTTTTTGGGCCAGTTTGAACCAAAATGCAGTGCAGAAGATCAATATCGCGGCCAGCTTTGGAGGATTTTTTGAGTGATTTTAGCTCAGCTCGCGGCTCCCCGACTCTCTCATGTGCATCTTTGAGGAGAATCACAAAAATATTAGTCTCCCAGCATTTGAGGCAGGACAAGCACCAACAATTTGCTGCTTGCTCCTGCACTCATCGCGCAACAATGACCCAACAATAGAACCAGACCCCATCATCATTCATGAGTATGAGTAGAGAGCAGAATTAATTTCTCATTAGTAAACCACCACCGTCAAACATACGAGTACATCAAACGGTCAACTTTTAAAAAATACAGACGAGCAGTCATTCATTCATTCATTCATTCATTGCTCTCAAAAGTCTCAATCCACCGCACTGCACTGCACGCCGCGCCGCATCACACTACATGCATGCAATTTTTTCCGTCAAAAACTACAAAAAATTCATGAGCTGTTTTCAGTGTTCCCCCGCCCCCCCACTTTGGGCTTCGATATGATCTTCAAAATAAGTGCGGAAACAAACCCAGTCTGTCTGTCTGTCTGTCGGTCGAATCTAAGGCACAACCAACGCACAAAGTACAAAGTCGGGGGAAAAATTCCAAAAACTACCCCCAAATCACTGGAAATATTTTTTTTAATCAAAATGCGAGAATTGAGATTTTTAAAAAAAAATTGCATTTTTGTTGAATATTCTTTGATTTTTATTTTGCGTTTTTTTTTTTTTTTTTGAGCCAGGAAGAGTCCTAGTCCTCAGACTCAGAGTCTGCTATTCATGCTCTGAGAATCTGCTGTGGTCTGATGAGATTTGGTGGCAAATGGCAATAAAATTGTAGTAGTTTGGTCAGTCAGTCAGTCATCGGTCAGTCAAATGTTGTTAGTAAATTCGCATCTAAATGGTCGATCTTCATCCTCCAGCTGAGTTGCTGGCAAGTTGGTTGGTTGGTTTGACGACCATGTATGCAGTCAGTCATTTGTTGACCTCCTCGCTCACTCAGTCCTCACATATTTTATAGACTTTTGGACGGACGGACAGTGCAGTGCAGTGAAGAGGCTCAAGACTAATTAGAGGTCATTCTTAGGGTTCAACCAACAACAACAAGATGAAGAAGAAAAAGAAGAAGGCAACAATGCAATGCAATGTGCCATGTCCGACTGAACGGACTCTTCTTTGGCAAGAGAATTAACAATAAACACCGCAAAAAAATAAAGACAAATTTTTAGTACAAACAGATGATTTTCACTCTTAAAAAAACAGCAAGACAGAAAAAAAAACCTGACTCTTCTGAGTCAGTCGGGGTTGAGTGAGTCGAGAGACAACTCGCTGGAACACAACGACGAACACAGATCCGAAACGAAACACATCTCACATCTTCAAATATTCTCGTACAAAATAAGAAGAGAGAGAAAAAGACCCAATATTGAGCTGAGAGTCAATTCATGCTCATTCCAATGAATGAAGAGGTTTACAAAAACCGAAATTTCAGTTTCTCAACTTGAAGCATCATTTATTTATTTTTTTTTGCCAATTTCTCAATTTCTAGAATTCCCGTCAAACTCTCAGAACTCAATTTCAAAAACAAAAGAAGCGCGCGGTAGTGGGGCGCGCTGCACATTCGTAACCCACGTCGCTCAAGAGCGCGGCGCTAGAGCCATCAAACGACGATTTGCATCATTTGTCACTAATTCGCATCACACGGTTGGCCCGCTGCTGGCTTACCCTACGTTTATACTTCCAATTTTTGTCACGTTTCACGCTAAGTTTCACGTCGCCGTCGACGTGATTCCCGTTTATACTTCAAATCACGATTCACGCGGTCGAGCCGCGTGATCTTGGCGTGATGGCGGCGTGATTCAGTTTCACGCTGACCACTTTATACTTCAA
>JAQGCM010000902.1:0-19234 GCA_034699705.1 Hymenaphorura dentifera
GAGAAAGCAAATCCGGGCAGTACGCCGAGCCTACCCGCCATAAATCGTGGGGAAAATGAGGCTAAAGCTGGAGGTCATTATTTCTTATAATCCTTTCCCTAAATTACCATTTAGATGAACTCACTTTGTCTTCACACACACACACACTTTCTTATCCTACCCTAACACACACTCGACTCCACTCTACTCACGCACGCACTTTCTCCGCACCAACTCGAACAGGCTGCTAAATCGACAGAGTCCTACTCCTAAGTCTGCCAAAATGTCTTAGATTAACATTACGGTTTACAGGGGAGCAGATGTCTTTCCAGGACAAGTCTCAACTCGACATGACTACCTACAGTGCTTAAGGAAGGCACTTAATGAGTTTGAGTGTGGGAGGTCATTCCACTGCACTGCACTGCACTGCACTCCTTCGAGCGAGCGAGGAAGCCATAGCCAGCCAGCCCAGCCAGCGGCATGGCGCTTCAGCGTCGTGCCCTGGATGTCAATTTAAATCATGTAAGATCATGGATTGCTTCCATGCACTCGACTCAATGAATTCTAGAGATGCATTTGCATTCGAATTTTGCATTGCAAGCATGAGAATTATTTAGAAGGCGGAAAGCACCGCCACCAGCAGCAGCAGAGCAGAGGTCCCCGGTTCGAATCCTACTCCCGTCATGGTGTCGTCGGTGTCTGCCCCAGAATATCTGAATATCTTTGGCGTCTTTGGGGACTAAAAACTCATTTGTATTAGGCATGCTGCCTGCCTTCCTGCTCGCTGCAGCTTTGCAAATGAAGGGTTGTAAGCAAAATTGCAGTGCAATTTCGGTTCGAACCCGAATCCGGGTATCTTCGGGTTCGTGAAGAAAAACGAGCAATACCAGCAGCAGCGGGAGGCGACAAGGCAGATGCGATACGCGAGCAGAACAGAATGCAAAGTATTACAAGTTAGATGCAGAAGATGACAAGAGACAAGACTACCCGGGTAGTACCGGGACCGGGATTCTGATTGAGATTCAGACAGAGCACCACCACTTGAGCACTACTTACACAACCCACACTCTAAAACAATCGCAATCCCTGCGTAGTTTAGTTGCCATGACGACGACTAAATTGGCAGGAGCAGGTAAGTAGGCAAGCAAACAGCTCGTGTTCGAGTGTTGTGCTGTTGTTGAGCAGAGCTGCTTCTAAAAACGGGCTTAGACATCGTGCCTTGGCATAATCAAAAGCTGGACCAAACCTGTTCGAGCAGCTCGTGTCAGTTGAAACGAAGTTGACTCAAAAGACTCCAAAAAAAACTCCTCCAAAGGGCCAAATAGGACCCTCAGGAGGGCCCTTAGAAAAAACCCGGGTAGTTTCGGGCGGGCGGTGAAAGAAAGTCGACTGAGCTCTGAGCTCGAGAGAGAAAGAAAGAGAATAAAAATTGATTGATGTCATTTCCCTCATGTTCTGCGTTTTGGCCCTACCCTTACCTCTGCATTTCTGTCTCTGCTGTTTGTGTGTGTGTGCAAAAGTGAAAGTAAAAGTGAAAGTCAGTGAAAGTGAAAGTTGTTTAGAAAGTTGTTTGCAAAGTTTTTTTTCCGAATAGTCACACAAAACAGTCCTACCCTCCTGTCTGGACATCATCATCGTCATCGTCGCCATTCGTCGTCGTTCTTTTGTGGATTCCCAGTTTACCATAACGTGCGACTGTAAAGCAAATCGCACATCATGATGATCCTCCTCAACTTTCTCCACTTTCTCCAGTCCCTGCCTGCTTTCTCCGTCACGTCATTCATTTTATTTCCAGGCAGCTTCAGTTCGCAGTTTTTTCCAGTCGTCGTCGTCGACGTCGCAGTCGTCCTGGAAATCCTTTCCAGTAGAAATTCCTGAAATTCGCGGCTCCAAATTCTCTCCAGCCAGCGATCCAGTCTCTCAACGCACTGCGATAACTCTCAATTTGCTTCCACTAAAAATCCGTCCCGAAAAAAAATTCAGGGAATTCAGGCACCCCGAATTCGGGAGAAAAGATTCCATCAACGACTACTAAAAAACAGAAGACCCTAAACACAGCCACCCGCAAAATGCAATCGTTTCGGGCACATCTTCCGCATCTTCAACATAATCTGTGCTGTGCAATGCGTGGGGTGTCTTTACGACCGCACCGCACTGCGCCGACCGACAGCCGATCACATATGCTCCACGTGCAGTGCAGTCCGTGGAGAAAGCACTTTTCTCCAGCTTTCACTGCTTTCTCCTCTCAGCTTGCACAGACTTTCACTGCTTTCTCCTGCCGGAGAAAGCACCGAAAGCAATTGGAGAAAGCCATTGCATCAATCGTCGCAATATTTCTGCCATCCCTGCACCGTCTGGCCCACGTGTGTAATTTCCTTCCTGCCACAATTTCCCCCATGGCGGTCATAATGGTGACTAATTGAGATCTTGGTGGGCAGACTGGACTTCCCTGTCAGTTTTTTGAGTGCTTCCTGCGTGGCGTGCGTGCTGCTTGCCATTTATTTGCCAATTTATTGGCGAAAAATGAGTCACGACGAACGGAGTGTCTATCTTTGGGATGCGATGGGAACTCTGGGAAGAAATTGATTTTTGTGTACGCCTTGGGTAGCACCCTCGGTGCGAACGGGCTCCAAGCAAGGCACGGCACGGCACGGCATGACACGGACGACTCAATAGGAAGTCATTTACTCATCCACTGACTGAGTGACTGGCCAAAGTAACTAACAGGTCTTTGGAGTTTTTGGGCAAGACGACGACGACGAAGACGATGGAGGAGTTGTGAAAGACAAACAAAAGACGAGAAGAAAGAGAAAGCCAAGAGTGAAAGCAGAAGAGAAAGCAGTGAAAGCAGAAGAGAAAGCAGAGAAAGTGTGAGTCAAGTCATTTACAAAACTATGAAGCTTGGAGCACCAGCACCAGACTCGGCTCAAGTTGAGCTTCGAGCTGCTTCGAGTTTCGAGTTGAAGTTGATCATCTTGCAGCGCAGAGCAGCGCACAACAAGTTAGTTAGAAGTTCTTAATGAGAATGGAGTGGAGGGCAGGGCAGCGCCGCGCACTGCATTCCAAATACCGTCTAAGAAATTGACACTTTCAAGTGTTGCACTGCAGACTGCACAAGCGCAACCTGTCTATCATTAGTTCTGCTCTGCATCGCAGGCCACTTTTTGCGCAAACTGTCTATTTGCGAATTTCATTTGATTACGTCAATTTCTGCATTTCTGCAACTCTACTTCGGGTTCCGGGCCTAAGGCATGTCGTGACTCAGACTCAAAAACGGCAACCCGGAAGTAAAAAAATATTTTCAAACTCAGGTCCGCCTCCTACCCCGGAACTGAAAATTTTGGTAAGATTTTTTTCATGGAAATTGGCGGCGGACACTTTAAAGGCTTGAAAGACGGCTCGTCGAACGTGATCCAAAACTGGGCCATTTCGGACCACTTCGGCCCAAGAAGTGGTTGAGAACCTGACAGCCGGCCCGACCGGACGAGATTGGGGAGCCGAGATGAGACACTCCAAGTTATTCAAGAGGATTGTTTTTCTACTTTTTCTTTTATTTTGCTTTCTCCAAGAAGACGAGCAGATGGAAAGTGGAGAAAATAGCAGAGAAAGTGGAGAAGTAGGGCAAGACCGACCAGACAGGGCCGGACTGGACAGGAAGTGGTCGGATATGGTAGTCGTTCTTTGGAGGACTTTCTCCGGTCGGACTTTCACTACTTTCTTCGCTTTCCCCAGTCTTACTTTCACCACTTTCTCTCATTGCTGCTCTATTTACCTGACTGCTTTCTCTTGCTCTCCACCTGAGATTCAAGCACAGAGTGAAAGTGTGGAGATGAGTCGAGTCGAGTGGGAAGTAAGAGTGGCAGGCCAGGCCAGGCCAGGCAGTTCTCATCAACTTTCTCTGCCTACTTACAGTTAAACTTTCTCCAGGAAAACAGAGCCGGAGAAAGCTGGAGAAAGCAGTAGCAACAACATTTTTGCTTTGATGAGTCGTACACCGTACAGAGCTGGAGAAAGCATGCATGCAAGTGGCAACTGGAGCGGCACGCTCGTCGTCGTCCTCATCATGATTGAGACTCCAGTTTCAAGTTTTCTGGAGAAAGTAGGGATCTCAGAGTGAAGAAATGAGTGAGTGCAAGTCTCTCATAACTTCTAACGACATGAGAGCATTCAGAACATTCGGCAACAGTCGTCAGACAACAAAGGCTGCTCTTCTCCAGCAACGTTCTCTGCTCGTCTGCAGCTCAAGCTTTTAAGTGTTAATTTAAAAATTCATTAAGAACTGAGATGAATGAGCCTAATGAACATCAGAGAACAGAACAGAACACAGAATACCCGGGTAGGAGCACAAATACCCGGGATTTTTTTTGCTCCAAGTCCGTGTCGGAGTCTGAGTCTGACTTTTGGGACACTCGGTAGCTTGGAAGCTTCAAGCTACACGTGCATCGGAGCAGATCGAGCGAGTGAGGTAGAGGTGAGAGCAGCAGCTAATGTAATAACTCTCATCTTTTGTGCTCTGCTCTGCTCCTCGATGAAGAGGAGAAAGTTAGCGAGGAGAAAGTGGAGAAAGTGCGAAAAGCTGGCTGCTTTCTCCAGTCGTCAAAGACGACTAATTCCTCTCCCTCACACTTTTTTCTTCTTTCTTTTTCCCCAAAGACACTCAGACAGAGCCAGACTTGGCTTCAATCCATGAGCAGAGCAGAACAGAATTGCAGACCGGCACGGCACGGCGACGGCACCACCTCGCCCTGCACGATGGACAAATCACAATTTGAACCCGGGCCGGGACCAGGACCGAATCGGGCGAAAAAAAATGTACCCGAAAAAAATTCTGGGACGGGAGCACTTTGGGCCAGGCCGGGCCATGATGTCTCAATGATGTTCTGCAGCGGCAGTGGCAATGGCGATGGCAATATAATGGAATGACACGTAATGTGATGTAATCGAATGTAACTTTGTTCAACGACGACGACTTACTTTTTACCTTCAGGAGAAAGCAGTCGGAGAAAGTAAGAGAAAGCAGTCGGAGAAAGCAAACTTTCACCACCCAGGACGACCCGACCCAAGTACCTCGAGACTTTTTTATCGTGGGAAAACAGTTGTCTTTGTCTTCGTCGTCGGGTGCGGGTGCGGGACTTGTGTTTTTCGGAGATGATTGAGACGTCGACTTGCTGCTCATCGTGTACATATGTTATGTAAGTGCGTGGCGTCAAGTTTTAGCTGGGGAAGGTGGTGCCGCCGACAACGTCGCCGTGTCTTCGTCGTCGAGGACGACGACTGCCACTCGAAAACTCAAACTTTTCCTATTACTTCGAACCAAATGGATATGGAAATGGATATGGAAATGTGAAAATAAAACTCGCGACTCGCACACTTTTTTTCTTCTTGTTTTTCGAGTGGAGCAGCGGAGACCTGGTTTTGTGCTCAAAACGTGTGTTTTTTTCGTGTGATGTTGATCACAAAATTATCTCATTCCAAACTTTTATTATTTGTCACGTTTCGGATTCGGAAGGAATGAATTTTGAGATCATCTCATCTCTGAAGTAGTCAACTACGACGCGAAAGAGTTTTGAAAGTGAGCCTGCTCGACTTCTGATCATTTTGATCCTTGGAGGTATTCGTAGCGAAGTGGTCAAAGTCGCCGGCTTGGAGGGCAGGGCAGGGCTGGGGTTCAAATACTCCGACAGGCATACTTTTTTCTCACTGAAAGGACGGCCTTTTTTATTGTCAAATAGTCCAAGGCTCACCCCAAAGTGATAAGTTTCACTTTAGACGCACAGGTACGAGTATGGCTCGACAGTGAAATATTTTAGTGCCGAACTTTGCAATGAAATATGCAAACCTGTACAGAGCTTTAGGCAAGGACAATGTAAGCGTCAGCCCATCCTAAATGGATGGATGGGTAGATTAGAGCATAAGACGAGACACACGAGTGAACCAAATCCAAATCGGGAATCCGGGTATTGCACTGCACTGCAATACCCGGGACTTTGTTGTCTTTGTTTGTTTGTCAGAAAGACAGAGACAAGAAAGAAGGAAAAGAGAAAAACAACAACAGGCAGAAAAAAAGAGAAAGGAAGAAAGACGAGGTAGAGCCGACAGAGTGACAGACAGACAAATAAAGACGGGACACGACGCGAACGCGATGCCCGGGCATTACGCGATGCGATACCCGGGCACTACCCGGCGCTACCCGCCTAGCAGAACCTAGCCTAGCAGCAGCAGGAGCAATAATACCTGTCTTCCTTCCTGTGCCTGTGCCCTGTCATTTCAAGTCTGTTTGTATTTTTTTGCGCGTCCAGCAACTCCGGAGACTCCGAATTCGGTGACTGATCGAATCCAAACTACCCGCCTCGCCTACCTGCTGTGCTGTGCCTACCCGGATTCCTGGAATTTGTCTCATTCTGGAAAGCAGGCAGGCAGGCCAAGCCAAGCACTCCGTGGAATTTCCCATAAGGTAATCATATGCATGCATAGTCGAGCTCAGGTAGTTTTGTGCAGCAGCAGCAGAAGCTGAAAATACCCGGGTATTCAAATACCCGGGTATTTGAAATTGACGACTCACTCTCTACAGCGTTATATTGCATTGCTCTGCTGCCAGAGAGACAGGGCAGAGAGACAGCCAGCCAAATGTAAATGTCACACAATTGGAAATCCAATCTGAGGACTCAACTCCAAAGTTTGGGAAAGTAGCTCCGGCTCCTGCTCCAGCGTCCCAACCTCACTTTTCATGACTTTTCCTCATTTCCACGTCAATCATCCAGCCCCACCACGTGGCCCCACCCACGTGGCGGCCCTGCCCCCACGTGCCCCCCACGTGCCCAACGCCCAACCGACTTGGGCTCTGCTCCGATTTTGTTAATTTCGACGACTACTTTTGACGAGTGACACGTCGTCGAAATTCGTGCCAATCCATGCGTGCTGCACTCCACTCAAATCTTCTCCTCTCATTTCCTCCCCACAAAACAAAACGTGACAGTTTCATTTCGGGGAATCGGAACGAACGACTCAATTCGCGAATTCCATTCCAAAACTAAAACCGAAAACCGAAACTTTTGTGACCCGGACCGGGAGCCGATACCCGGGCTTTCACCGCCGCCGCATTACACATGCAAGCAAGTTGCACGTACATACTTCGTACAGTACATTGACTTGACTCCTTGACGACGTCGAAGTCGACATCACTATGGGTGTCCCCCCGACCCGATTCTACCCGCCCCTACCCGCTCCCGGCTCCTGATATGGAAGAAATACCCGAATTTGAAATTCGGAGTCAGAGTCAGATCTATCTCTCTGACTTTCTCTCTGACTCTGAAACTATGCAAATGGCAGATGGATGGATGGATGGCTGCTGTATCATCATTTGATATTCTGTTTGATTTATGGCTTCTGTCTGTTTGGCCCTGTCTCTTAGCTCCCTTTGAGTGCATATGACGCTTGATGCTAGGCATCTGTTTGCTCTGGACGACTTTCACCAGAACGACTTTCTCCAGCACGACTTTCACCAGGACGACTTTCTCCAAAACGGGACACAGCAAGCAGTCTTGTCTTGTCTTGTCGTCTTTGGACATCTTATCGATTCGGATACAAAGACAACAACAACGATCGACAGCGACAAGGAGGACGCCTAGGTGTCTAGCAATTTAACCCGGGTTTTTTCTTAAAAGGTCGGGTCGGACCGGACCGGGTAGTCTGGCGGCGCGGCGGTGGTGGTTCTGGATGGCTGGCTGATTGCTTGCTCCTCATAGTTCTTGTCTGTTCTTTGGCTCTTTAGTGCGGTTGAGTAGGCTGGCCACGTGGCGACCAACTTTCTCCACTTTCTCCGCTTTCACCGACCCGCCTCGGTGAAAGTCGTCAAATGACTCCAAATGCATGCAAGCAAGCATTGCATGGGCGTTTAGCCGGGTAAGACTCGGCGGGGAGAACCCCCTCAAGCTTGAAAAACTTTTTAGTTTTGAGTAGTTGCAGTGACAACTAACAAATTCTCTTTGCACTGCTCCCCCACTCCTCACTCACTCTCCACTTTCACCGCATAATTAATTGCCTTCTGCGGAGGTTGCAACGTATGCAGCAAGAGAGCAAAAGGAGAAAGCAGCGGAGAAAGTGCGCTGGAGAAAGCACCGGAGAAAGTCCTGCCTTTGCTGTAAATTAAACTGCAAATTTAAGTCGGACGGACGACCGAGTGACGTGACGAGTGACGACTCGATCAGATTCCTCAAAGACAGACTTGGCCATGCTTTGAAGTGGTGCAGCGAACTTTGACAAATCTTTGTGAGCTTTGAGCCCAGCTGCTTGCTTGCTGCTCAGCTCGAAATCTCTTTGACACTCTAAATTTACGATTAGAGTGAAACTAAACATTAATTTGACTCACTCAGAACAGAAACAAAATCAACGAAGCAACTCAGCAAGCAAGGATCAAATTCAAAGAAAGCAACGGAAAAGCAGCAAAAGCAAAGACGACGAACAACACGTGTGAGATGAGGTTGAGATCTGGGAGAGCAATCTGGGCCAAGGGTGCTGCGCAGGCGCACTGCGCAAGCGTCGAGTTAGTTTTCCGTCAGATGGAGCCACTGGCGCTGTGGCTGTGAGTGACGAGCGGGGTGAGTTGAGACTAATTTGAATTTGAATTCCCCGCCAATGCTGGACTCCAGAAATTGTGGAAAACCAGGTGCTCGATGCTTGCTCGGACTCGGACGAATCGATGAAGAGTCGAAGAAGGTGTCGGCGAAGGCTCAAGAAAAGTTGCTCACAACTTTGCGTTGCAATTTGTGAATAAAGAAATAAAGTTGAGGTGATAGTCGTGATCCGTGATGGTGGTGGCAACTAGTGTAAATAATTCAACAACTACCCGCCTCCGCCTCTCCCGCTCAACTTCAAAAAATTTGCCCGCAAAGTTTTACCCGCTTACTCCGAAATTTGTGCGTGTACTGGAAATAGGCAAGTCAGGCCAGGCACGAACCAAACCAATTAACGGATGCGAACGCAACGAAAACTAGTCAACAATCAAATCTGCCGCCGCTCAAACTGCATTGCATTGCATTGTTGCAATTTTCTGGTGTGTTCTCTTTTCTTCGGTTTTTTTCACCGAAATTATTATCTCTGCAGTCTGCACGCAGGAGCTCGCCGCAACGCCCGGTGCGGGCATTTCACGCCCCCCGATCCAATTTCAAAACCTGAGGATCATTCCTGACTATCTACGCCGGCAGGTGAGCTCCTCCGCTCCGCTCCGATATGCCAAATGCCCGCTCAAGCTCAAAATAACCGAGATTTAGAGCTCAAAAAATAGTGAAAAAAAAATTGCGAAATCCATGCACAGCACACGGCTACGACGCTCAGGTAGTGGAACCTTATCCTAGGCAACCAGGTAGGTAAGGTGAGACTCAGACCGAAAACCGAGACCCCCGATGCCCGAACCAAAAAAAAACCCGGGTATTTTTGTCATTGTCTGGCCAGGGTAGGGTTGGTGATATTGTTTGGATTTAATTTGATTCCGCTGTGCTGTGCTGGTTTACCCGGGCATTCTCTCTCGCGACGCGATGCAATCGCGATATGATCCAACTATAATCATACGGTTGACCAATTTTGCCAGTGTTTGGAGAAATTGGCAAAGACAACAAGTTGGCAGCAGCAGAGCAGAGCAAGAGTGCCAAAATGCGGGTATCGGGTTTTCGGGGATCGGTTTTCGCAAAAAGGTTGCAAATATGTACATGTACGTCGTGGGAATATTGAGGCGGGTGTCGTCGGGGCGTCTTCTTGGTACGTGACAAAAAAGCGGGTAGATTATTGTAGTGAACTGAACCTGGAGCCGGAGTCTGAAGGAAAAAATTCGGTTCGGTTTTGTCCGGTACCGGGCATCGCAGTCAGGCGGGTAGTTTGTCCAGCCCCAGCCCCAAATGGCGCGAGAATGAATTTATTTAGTAGAGTTGTCATCGAGAGAGAATCATGTCACCCGGCTGTCATCTTCATTGTCTTTCTTTTCGTATTTCTTGTCAAGACAAGACTCGACTCGACGCGACACGACTCGACTCGACTCAAGATTATTGGGCAAACCGGGTAGCTCAGAATACCCGGTTCCCGAATTCTGTGCAGTTTTCTGCAGAATTGTGAACGTGACCTATGACTAGGCTTAGTAGTAAATTGTATCAGTGCGAGCGGAGCTAGCGAGTGTCACTTTCTCCACTTTCTCCGGCACAGCTTTCTCCGGGAGTCGAGTCTACTTTCTCCACTTTCTCCGGGAGAAAGAAAGTCCCGTCTTAGACGCCCGACCTAGACCAAGAGCAAGACGGCTGTCAAAATAAATTACGAAACAACTTCATGTATGCTCCTGGACTACTCTATTATGTCACACTTTGTCGTCCGACTCGACTACAGTACAGATCACAACACACAGAGACGACGTCTTCTGTTGCAGTCCGAAAATTACAAAAATTCGGATCGGACTCAGACCGACCGACCGAATTCGGGTCAAAGTCCCGGGGTCACCCGGGACTTTGACCTCTGACCTTTTGTCCCCAACAGCCTAGACAAATACGCCAATTAAGGTCTGATTTCGGATCGGATCCGTCGACAGTTGCATGCATGGTAGGCGTAAAACCCGGGAGTGACGTGACGGAGTGAGTGATAAAATCACTTTGGCGACTAGACGACTTTCTCTTTTAACTTTGATCTGATTAGGGACGACTCTTTCATGTTCAGTCAGTCAGGAATCACGAACGACAGCGGTTTCGCTTGACCGTCGCGTCGACTGTCGAAATGTCGACAGTTACCCGGGTTCGCTCTGCCAGTCAGTCAGTCAGCAGCCCAGCCTCTCAAATTGTCCGAAACAATTCAATTCCACCGAATTCGGAGAATCGGGCTTCGAATTTGTCGTCCTCTTCAATTATTCACGCGTTGAGAGGTCGAGAGTCTGGAGGACTCATGCGACGACAACGATTTCGACAAAGACTTCTCACCTCTTTAATTGAGCCACCATACTGCAGTTTCTGCAGCACGACATTCCTCAGGGACAGCGGCAGAGTTTGAACAATGGATTTGAAATTTGAATTTCCCGCCCCTTTTTCGCCCCCCCAAGGATGGTCTTTGTCGGTCGGCGTCCCATTTTGTCCCAAATGTGAAAAATGAAATTTGAGTGCAGATGCAGAGGACGCGAAGGCTTCAGGCCGGCTTCAATAGAAATATGTCATAATTTGCGATGCGACCGAACCGGGTAGGACCGCAGATTTTCAGGCCTGGCAGGCTGGCGCTCACCATAAAAATCATGTAAAATCACGAATTTGAGTCACGAACTCTGCCTGGCGTGCCTGCCTGCCCTCACTCCATTATTGGCTCCCAGCAGCAGGAGCCGCGGGAGAATTTGAAAATTTAGAAAAATGATCAGAGAATCATTTCACTAAGTCGTTGGAAAGTCATATAAATGTTTGAGTGTCGGGCCAAAGTGCCCGGCCCGGGTTCTGGCATGGCAGGCACTACTACCCGGATTCGGGTTCTCCTTCCGTGCCGTGCCGTGCCAAGGCCACGTGGGAAATCCTTTAAAGCCTTAAATGAAACTTTTGGGCCACAAAAAGAGATCATAGGAATGGAAAAGTGGCTGGCAGGGTTGGGTGTGAACTTCGCGTAAAATTGAGCCAGTCGAGTCAAGTCAAGACAAGTCGGGAGTGAGTGAGGGAGTGTTGAAAAAAAAATGTAATCAAGGATTCACTCCACGTCCTTTACAAATGGTCGGAAGGGAATCTCGTTCTCGTACCGAAACTCGGAGCAAGCAAACGATTTGCAACCAAAACCAACCACAGCGGCAGCAGCAGCAGCGACAACTCCCGCGACTGTCAATGCACTACCCGTACCCGGGTAGCGCAAGTTCTGCATCCGAAAACTCCGAAAACACAACACAAACACCGAAAAAAAACATTGCAGGGCTAGACCCCACCAGCCACCCACCAGATCGACAGACAGACATTTGTCACGAAACCCACCGATGGAACAGGTCCCAAGACCACAACCGACACCGGTGCCGCGATGGCATGGCACAGGTGGCCCTTGTAATCAAGGAGGCTGTTAATGAAATGAAATGTCGTCGGGCCGTGACCATGTCCGCGACTTCGATTGCGGTAGCTCCAAGTTTGCGGGAAATTCAAATTCTGATGCAGAAGGTCGTCGAAATGTCGCGGTCGCGATCACGTATCGATGGCACCGTGAAATGCCACAGAAATGACAAAAAATCCTCATTAACCTTCAAGAGTTTTCCGTCTTCAGTTCAGAGTTTTGGCTAAAAACTTGACAAGACAAGAGGGGGGCGAAGGGGGCAGGTTTGGGGGGCTCAAGTTTGAGTCGAGGGTTCAACCGGAACTGGGGGCGGGCGAGGGGGCGGGGGGAAAAGTTGAGCTGAGCTGAGGCTGAGTTGAGCCGATTGAGCTGACTAATGAGGACAGATGAGTTGAGTTGAGTTGAGTGAGGAGATGAGTGAGTGCCTTTTGCATGCTGGAAGTAGTCGTCGTCGTCGTCGTCGTCGAAACAACTTTTTCAAAAAGCAAATGAGCTTAGTTTCGACGAACGACCGACCGATTTCTCATCGTTTTGTCAAATTGCGTAATGCGACCCCGACGCCCGACCCGACTTTACCCGCTTACGTGCCTGCCTAGCTCCCACCTCATTAGTGCATTTTCAAAAGAAAACCATGGAAGCCTCAGCTTCTGCTCCAGCTAAGCTACAGAGTGAAAGCAGGTGAAAGCAGTCAGCAAAGTGAAAGCAGGTGAAAGCATCAAAGTGAAAGCAGTAAGCAAAGTGAAAGCAGACCGCAAAGTCAACATAAGAAAGACACTGACAGACGACAAATTCGGTTCGGGTTCGGATCCGGGTACAAAATTAAAATACCCGGGTAATGAGCAGAGGTAGAGGCAGGCAGAGTCAAGGTTTGGAAAAGAACAACGAGTAAGAGGTGGTGCCGAGGCAGCACAGCACACCCACACCCACACAATTCCATCAAAAGAGAATTAAGTTGTGAGCTGAAATGAGAGACTGCGAGCGACTGGAGGAGCTTAAAATCGGGAAGCCTCATTGCGCTGGAGAAAGCAGCACGGGAGAAAGCAGGAGAGAGAAAGTCTGGCGAACGAAGGACACGATGAGGGAATCCAACCAAGTAAGGTGGATTAGAGCAAATATGGAGAAAAATGACAACTTTCTCCGGCAGCAGCAGCTTTCTCCTGCTACTTTCTCTGCTTTCTCCGGCAGCTTTCTCCAACTACTTTCTCCGGCAGCTTTCTCCACCCGAATTCGGATCGAGACCGACACATAACATCACATAAAAGTTGCTTTCACTTTAAGGACGACCTATCTCCGCCACCATCGCATCGCTTTCACCTGGAGAAAGTCAGAGCGAGGCAAAGCCAGATTAGCCAGCTTTGAAGCGAAGACCTAGCCTGGCTGAAGTAGCGAGGAGAACGTGAGGCAATTACGGACCGAGGCAAGGCCATTCTCGTTAGTCAGCTAGCGCAAGAACGTGATTATGAATTGTCATATTTATTTGCACAGAGATTCTTTTCAAAAACTCCCGGGTCTTTTGTGAAACTAGGCGCTACCTCCGAAAACCCCGAAATCCGAAAAGTCTTCAAAGCTTTCACTTTGAATTCTTAGCCAGCCATCATCCTGCCCTGCCTACGCCTACACGTGCAGAGCTTGGCGTCTTGAATATGAAATCTTTCTTTGTAATTATTGGATATTGTTCTGCTCTCTCAGCTCTCTCTCCAGGAAATTCCGGGAGAGTTTTTCTACGCGGGTTTTTTTCGGCGGGCCGGAACTCTTGCTTGATTTTTCTCTCATTCGAAAAGTTTTTTGGTTAGTTTTTCCCCGATTTTCGGGTCTGTCTGGAAGAAATTGTGCTAGAATCTATTGCAAAATGTGAAAAGGATATTGGAGAAGTTGCGGGGGCTGGAAGCGGGTAGAATTCGGTGAATTCGGTTCTTGGTCGTCGGTCGGTGTGTATGAGTGAGTTTACGACTCAAGCATAAAAGGTAATCCTTTCAACGGCGGGAGACGATAAAATTCGAGAGAGCTTTTCTCCAATCAACTCATCGAGCCCTGCCTGCCCGGACCCGTGCACTGCAGACCGACAGAGATGAAAGGATGCCGCCGCCGCCGCGTGCATGACCAGACTCTTGATTCATAACTTCACTCCACTCCACTCCTCAGCCTGTACTACCCGCAATACCCGGCAATGCCCGCACCCGCACCCGCACCTTGCAGAAAAACTTCTAGGGAAAAAATGCTTCTTTTAAGATCTCAACGCAACGCACCCTAAAGAAGAAGAAGAAGTAGAAAAAAACTCTCAAAAAAATGCAAGACTTGCATTTACTACTTGCTCTGCTCTCCATTTTCTATTTTTCACTTCGACCGACCGACGGGCCGACCGATCAAGGTCTAAGTCTAAGACTCACTCAGCCAGTCAGAGTTGGAGGAGTCAGGCTCAGGCTCAGGAGAGTGGTGCCCGGGTCCTTTAGATCAGACGGGCAGGACTTTGTGAATTTTTGAGTCGAGTGCCTGCCGTGGACTACCTACTAAGCAGTTTCCGGTTCGTAGCCACTGCCTGCCACGTACAAACATGCTTTTTTGCATGCTTTCACCGAGCTTTCTCCGTAATTTCAATGATTTGCTAGAATCACGATGCTTTCACCACTTTTTCCAAACTTTCTCTAGGTTTTGCCTATGCTTTTGCCACTTTCTCTTTGCTTTCACGACTTTCACCTGGCTTTCTCCATGCTTTCACCGCTTTCTTACGTTTTTTCTCCGAGCTTTTACCACTTTCTCCGCATTTTCTCCGTGCTTTCACCGTTTAATTACTGCTCTGCCCTGCCTCCTTAATAACATTACCTAATCGAGGGAAAGAAAGGAAACGTCTGAAAGTTATGCTAATTTGCGTGAAGAGAAAACGACGACTCCCCGACTAAGACGACGACTAGGTATTCAAGAAGATGTTCACGAGGGTAGGGCAGACCCAAGACTTGGGTTAAGACTCCGACTAGGACTTTGGAATAAGGAAGAGAAATGGGCGATGGAATGGAGATGAGTTGCACCTGTCTTTTTATAGCCAATAGAATGGATGGCGATAGAGCCAGAGCCTCAGCCAGCCAGTGAAGAAAAGGAACCCTGGAGAGAAAGCAACTGGAGAAAGACGAAGACCTGGAGAAAGTCGCAGCTCCGCTCGCGTCCCGCAGGCCATTCCCCAACTTTAAATCCAATCTCAAACTAATTAACAAAACCTGGTTCTCATCTTTCTCTCCAGTTCTAGCCCTAACTTTCACAACTCTCTTCAGCTAGCTGGCTGCTTTCCTCAGGGACTTGAGACGAAGACGAAGTCTTAGGCGACGACGACGAAGGAATTTCTGGAGAAAACTGGAAAAGAATAGTTTTCAGAAATTCATACCTTTCTGCCCAAGTTAGGCTAAGTACTACTCAGAGTCGCAGCTTGGCTTGGAACCTGAGCCTTATTAGACGGACATATCCACACCTTGCCCCGAATTCGGTTTCGGGGTGAGATTGACGGGTTCGGTTCTTCGGTTCGTTCCAGATTTGACTAGTTAAATTTTCTGTTGACCAAAAAAGTCGAAAAACCCGCATAAACCGAGAAACGCGACTGCGGCAGCAGCTGCAGCTCAACTTGTTATTATTTTCTTTTGTTAGTCTCCAGACGAAGACAAAAGACTCCAGAAAGTCTCCATTCTCCGAAAAGCAGCCAAGATTTCCCGAATTCGGAGCTGGAACTGGAATGGCGGGTAGGGCGGGTACTGCGGGGCGGTGACGACGGCTCGGGTCGCAACTAAATTAAATTGGGTTCGTTTCGTTCTGCGTTCTGTGTTCTGTCTGTCGTAATTTTTTTTAGGTCTGGAACTGGAACTGGAGAGTCTCTTATCTATTGGGTTGGCTCAGCTGCCGTATTTTGCTCAACTGGCCACAAGGGACACGACAATAAGACCAATTTGAATTAATTTAATCTCACGCGGCCACACGGCGACTTTGCTGTCGTCGCCCGCATTCAGAAAGAGTTCAAAAAAAATAGGGAGTCCTTCAAGGGTCCCTCCTAGCCCCTTCTGGATAGCTGGAAAACGAATGCTGCTGCGGCTGCGGATGCTGGAACTCAAACTAAAATTCAAATTCTAATCCGAATTGTGAATGCGAAGGCAAATTCCCCGAATTCGGTTCGGGGAATTCGGTGCAGTGCGGACGACGCAAACGGACATCAATCTCCGGTCCAGACTCCGGACTACTTTCAGACTCCACCACGAGCAGCACACAGCACCGCACACTTAGCAACAGATTTATTCCTCCACTCCATTCAATTTGAATGAATCTTCTCCAGAATCTTCTCCAGCGTCTTCAGCAGCAGCATCTTTAGATCTCCAAACGAGGTCTGCCCAAATTCTCCAGCCCATTTCTCCAGCCATTAAGGCATTTCATTAATGGGCTCTAGCCTCCGCGGGAACAGAGAATCGCATTGAATCAGCACTAAGCACACACACCTAAAACTAACCATTTGGCTCACATGTCGTTGTCGTTCCAGGAATTGACTCGAGTCGAGTCGAGTCGACTAAAGTTCCTGGAGAAAGTCGTCGTCCGTCGCCCTGGAGAAATCGTCGTCGTCCGTCGCCCTGGAGATTTCCAGAAGTTCTTAGTTGTTAGTTTTTAGAGACGATTGACTTTTGTGGTGATGGACAGGAAGACGACGACGACGACCGCGACTCCTAACTGCTCAGGAAATGGACGGTTAGTGGCTTTGGGTTTCTGGAATCACCCGGGAGTTTTCCTCGCCGCGAAAACTCTGGAGAACTCCGAACTTCGGGTTTCGGGATCAAAGAAGCGGGTAGCGGAATAGCGGGTAGCAGCATGTCATGTCATAACGTGAGGGAGCAGGGAATGGTAATTGCTTTGCCTGCCTGCCTCGTCATCATCATCACCCACACACACGCCACACACACGAACCCCGAAATCCTGGAAAGTTCGAAATACCCGAATCCGGGTATTTTCGGTTTGAGTTTAGAATTAGTTATAACAGTGGTGCCTGCCTGCCTCACCTGTTCTGGGGAGAAATTAGCGGCCCCATTACACGTCCTCAACCTCAACGTACTACACTAAACATCCATTAGGCACGGCGAAAGTAAAGTCATCTCGTTCGTCAGGACCCACGTGTTAGCGAAAACGGCGGTTAATTTCAAATACCCACTTATTTCCGCCCAATTCACTCACCTCTCCGAGCACTCCGAATCCTTCGAAAACTCCGAAATTCGCAGGCTCCGGCTCTAAAATCCGGGCATTTCGACTTCGATTTGCAATCAAAATCCAATCCTTTCAACCTCAACTCAACTGCCTAGCTTTGGGCTTCTTTAGTGGCACTGCTACCTGAATGTTGCACATTAGCATGCCGTGCCATGCGCCACTCCAAAACTACCAGAACCCGGGTATTTCTCTACCCGGATTCTGTCTGTCTGTCTCCTTGGACTTAATTTATGAGATGAACCCCCAACTAATCCATTCCATCTTCTCCTGAATTCCAGTTTTACACTACTACCCGAATTCCAGAATCCGGGAGAATCCCGAAATCCATGAAATCGGAATGACCCGTTTCGACTGGCCCAACCAACCACTTAATGTAATTTCGAACCGGGCATTAGCAGAAGCAAGCAAAATGGACATGAATTTGCGAATTTAGAATTCGGATCGGACCGAATTCGGACGTGAGAAACGAGCAGACAGAGCAGAGCAGCGGGCTGCCTGCAGAGCATTAAAATTTATGGCTTTTTGCTTGCGCTTCATGTCCAGCCCTGCACAGCTCAGCTCAGGGCGCTTCCAAATTTGTTGCTGCAAATTATTTTTTTGGAAGCACAATTTGCTGCAGCGCTGCATTATTATGTATCCATATCCATACATCACTCACTCACTCTCAGTTTGAGTCCAGAACTCTCCCGAATTCAGACCCTACCTGTTCCCGAAGACCCGATTTTCGGAGCGGCGGACAGCCAGCCTGCCCGGAGAAAGCAGCAGCAGCGTGCATGCTTTCCTTGCTTTCTCCGACTTTCTCCAAGAGCAGCAGCAGAGAAATTCCGAGAATCGATACAAATCCGGAATCCGGGGGTATCTGAGAGCCGCCAGGCAGGCCAGGTCCATCACTCAGCTCAGCTCAGCTCGACTCTGCCGTGCTCCGCTCAGCTCAGCTCTATTACCCGGATCCGGGTACTTTTGTTGTACAGTACGTACATGCACAGGTATTTCACTTCGTTTCCTCCTCCACTCCGGGGGACTCAAATCCGATTTATTTCGGATGGAGATGAGTGTCTGTGCATGTGCTCTGCATGTGCGTTATGAGATCGGATCGAGCTGAGGACTACCCGAGTTACCCGCCTGGCCTGGCTCTGCCTGACTTTCCCCTTCGTTTTCATTTTCGGGTTTTTGCAATTTTTACCTGTCCATCTTACCCGCCTCCCCGGCACCCGCCTGCCATTCAAAAAGTGTGATTGGAAATCTTTCTGCTCTTCCTCTTCCGGGTAGCAAGTTTGTTTGAATGGACATGCAATGCAATGTAATGCAATAACGCGAAGAACCCAATCAATCATGAGACGAAAAAGCGGGAGCGGGTAGGCAGGCAGGCAGGCGGGTATTTTCCGGACAGCTCGTCAACAGACAATGCCTCGTCTCAGTCGTAATAGGAGTTGATTTGGACACGGGCTGTCAGATTGGCACTTCCGGTACAGAAAGAAAAAACATGCACAACATGAGCTTGAGCAACTCTATGCTGGATGCTTGAGAGGACTAAAAAAAATACGGGCAGGCAGGCAGGCGAGTGCAGTGTAAACCGAAAACCGAATGCCGGGCATCTTGGGCATGTTCTATCTATTTTTCGGATCGAACCGAATCTTTGAGTGAACATCGAGAACGGGAGTGCAACGGAATGAAATGACAGGGCAGGCAAAAAAAATTGCAGCTCATGTCTCATGTGTGCAGAAGATGAAGATTTTTTGGCATCTTCAACTCAATCAAAAGTCCAATTCATTCCTCTTCTTTTTGTGCTGCTTTCTCCGCTTCCCTGACTCTTTTTTCTTCGGTTTTTTCGTCTTATTTTTGTGCTCACACTCGAGTCAAGACTCGTTTCGACATTCAAAGAAAATACCCGCGAAAGAATAAGGAAAGAAAGATGTCGATGTCTTCGACCTCAGATCGGAGTTCGGAGCTCGGGAGTCGGGTGCTTCCATTGTTGACTCAGCCAGTCAGTCAGTGCGAT
>JAQGCM010000903.1:0-19234 GCA_034699705.1 Hymenaphorura dentifera
CCTCAATACACAATGGCAACACGGCAAAAGCAAAGTTAAAGTAGCAATAGACTTCGAAGCAGTTTGAGGACTACTGCTACTACTACCTCGTCATCTCTCAGAGTCTATGATTTAGCAGCAGATTGGATAAAATATTATTTTTTTAATGAAGATAGTCGTCTCACTAAAGAGTCAAGATTCGTAGAGACAACAAAGTAAAGTAATTCAGCAAAGTGTGAATTTATGCAAGGGGTGGAAAATTTCTCATGCGTAGCAAAAATGACGAGAAAAAAAATATTCTGAGAGTCGTGATGTTAATGGGATTCTGAATAATTTTCGCAAAAAGTAATTCATTATTTTAAGTTGCACGCATTAGTGAGAATGACAAGGGGACTAAACTAGAGCGCCATTAATCTCTGTAATTACTAAAGTTGGTAATTAGTGGAGGACTAAGTAAGAAGTAGGAGCAAAACGAACATCACATTCCCATCACAACAATTACATACCATTTCCACGTCTTAGTTTTGACTACTTGGCTCTTTTCATTCATTAGACGACATTTTGCTTCTCTTTTTTTGTGCCTACTTTGCAGTTGCAGTTGCAGAATTCTTTCTTCTGACTCTTGATTCGTAAGTGTCAACGTCAAATGATTATATTTTTTTCGTTGCTCCAAGACTCCATTTACTGTATTGTTGCGTTGCAGAGTTCTTCTGGGTGAAGGATTCATCCAATCAGTGTGCTCAAAGGCGTTAATGATGATGCTAAGAAGTTGGAAGCTAAACTCATCAGTCATTCTTTGATTCTAATCAGAATGGAAGCCAGGAACGTGTCTGATGCCGACACACGTAGTCTTAATCTTTAACGTTCACGTCAACCACGGCCACGGCTACTTCTATTCCTATTCCTACACGGACAGACTTCTTAAATAGTTCAGTCCAGTAGAAAGAATACTCCCAACTTCAAGTCCTAATAGCAATAGCTATCGGCCAACAAATGAATAACGATTAGTAGGAAGAAAATGTTTTTTTGTCTTCATGCAATAGCTCACGTACATCAAGATCAAATCATAAATTTTTATTTTAGACAGAGCATAATTTTTTTATAATCGATTGGTCAGATACAAGGCTGTCCACACCTAAAAGTGTTGAAGCTAGAAAAACAGCAGGTGCGAATGTGTACTAAAAGTAAATTACCTTTAAGATATATCTGCCGCTTAGACTGGCATTTAGAGGCGCACAAGGCACAACACACAAGTCATTGGCTCTTCTCGTCACGTCTTCACAAGTAATTGAGAGGTAATTTGCATTCACTTCCGGTGAACAATTATTCCTAAATCGATGAGATGAGAGTGGGGCTAAATATGTTGAGCTTTAATTGTCGGAAATCTCTGATATTATTAGATATTATAATAATATGCTCTGCAAATACAACCTTTACATGCTTGGTTCCGAATTGTGACCTTTACAAAACAATTGTTTTTGCTCCGTCCTACCTTCATCAATGTTAGGAATGTAGTGGCGAGATTAGATTAAAATTAGAGTTGTGGTTCGACTCGACTCATCATCATGAATTGGTCGTCTGACGATGAAGTTCAAAGGAAAGGAAGAATGCAACCGCGCAAATTTCAGCCTTTATTCTAACTTCTCAAGTAATTAACGAGTCATTAATCAAAAAATAAAAAGAAGCTGCTGGGACTTTTTGGAAGGCTTACGCGATGCCAATAATGCCAAAGGACACAGACATCTCATCAAAACTTCTTGTGCGGGTTCTAATAAATATTACATGCACATTCAACGTAATGCAATGCAAGCGTGTACTTAATAATAACGCAAAGCCATATGAATACCTTTCTTATGTAATGAATTTTGAATAATCGATTCTACACAGCATTCCTGATACCAGTTTAAATTAGAAAATAATAAAATTGGATATTGGAAGTTTACATTTTTCACTCAAATAGCTTGATTATTATTAGTTCTATTTAACTTATCACGGTCTGAGTCCGTTGCGTTAGCTCAGACATTGAATTCAAGAATAAATTGCTCTTCTTTACGCAGTCGTAATTCTCAGCATAAATTGCAAAGGTCTTTTGCAAAATGGTAGCCGAACTCATACTTCCAAAGGACCAGAATGCAATAATCACCGAAATAATGCAACGGACTAGTTGTTACAAAATCAGAAAAAACTGACAAAAATAATCAAATTTCATGAACTCACAGACCAATGGATGAAACGAAACAGAAAACAATACATTTAGCCCGAACTTATTCTAGGAAAACATTAGGATGAAGGTACATCCAAGGGCGCAAACAAAATTCAATGAAGGCAAAACGACAGCCGAATTTTTTGTATAAGAATGACAATTTTGCTAAAACTACTTTGAATTAAAAACACTGTCAATGTAAAAAGGCGTAATTCTGGAACAAATGTGCAATTGCAGCTAAGTATATGTATAAGCTGTGAATTATTTATGTACATATTTCTAATGTCCGGGAAGATAACTTATTAGGACAAATCTGTTCTGCTTTTGTCGTTTTGTCCTAATGATACAAAATATAAATTCCATACATTCGAAATGCATGGTCACGAAATTAAGTCCGAGTTCGCATATCATATTCCCAACATTCCCAAGAGTGCAATCAGAATTCCCAACAATTCCAATTCCGATTCGGATAAGACACGAAAGAAAAAGAATCTTTAATCTGTAGTACGGTAGCATGTATCATCCATCTCTACACTCTGCTGCGGTCATCCTATCGCATATTTGTAATAACTATTGTATCAATATTTTGTGTACGATTGTTTCGATTGATAGGCGTGTACCGCTGTACCAGTGCTGATACACTGAATGTGTATCTGTTTCATTATTCGGTGATAGTGCTGAGCAAGAGAATGAGTGTGTGACCACCCAAGCGGTGAAGAGAGTCTTTTGGGCCACCCAACCGGATGGTCAGAGGATTTCAGAGAGGAAGGATAACAATGAAATGAAGTACGTCCGAAGATGAAGGCTCTTTCGCTAAGAATGAAGTCGAATGAAGAGGGCAGAGGAAGTTAGCAGAAGAAGTTGAGAAGTATTAGGAAGAAGTCAGTCGTCGTATCATAAGAGAAGAAGACGACGAAGTCTTTGGATCTTAAGAGTGTAGAAAAACTACTAAATAGACACTAATGAGGTTGGTGAGGGTTCATGAGTTGTGGGATCCAATGCGCGGAGTTTTCTCCTCCTCTTCTAACCGAAGGCGTCCCCCTTCCTCACCAAATTGACCTGTCAAACCAAACACAAAACTTTTTACTCCAGACCCTTCCTTTTCCTTCTCCCCCCCCCCCCCCGCCACCTCAACTCTAACTCTTTCCTCACAGTTTCGACACCCTGGTCTTGTTCTCAGATCAGCAGAGTATCACAGTACATTAGAGTATCAGCGGCGAGAGAGAGAGTGACCCACCAAAAATCACACGAAACCCGACCGTTCCAACCAACCGGACTTAGACCAGAAGATCTAAAAAAAACGAAGTAAACTTGTTCATCAAAACTATTCGTAAGCTTGAGCTACTGCTTGAGTTAAGAGTTCCCCTGAAGAATCTTGCCAACTTCTTGAAGGAATGAATATATATAAGGAACAACCATGAAAAACTTGTCTCAAAGGTGGTTTCAACAACACCCAAATCTAACCAACCAAAAGGAGGCAGGAGAGGCAAGAAGACGAAGAAGGACAAACGTTTAACAAGACAGGAGCAGGACTGCACTGCACAACCAAAGAAGCAGCCGATGCCGAGCTTAGCTAACAACTTCTAAATAGACACTCGGCTGTCATCACACTCGCTCACTCAGTCTCATTTCCGGCTTCTCACCTTCAACAACACGAATACGAAACCAAATCATAGTTGCATAATCATTTGCATGTGAAGAACTCTTATTGTTGTTGTTCATTGTTGTGATTTTCGGTTCGGTGGAATTTGCACACAGTTCATTTGGGGAGTGAATTTGAGTGAAAAAAGTTTTTGGAGAAAGTAAGTGAGTTTTTGGTTTTTTGAAAATCTAGACCTACCTGGTTGGACTTTCGGTGGATGTTGTTGTAGTAAGTATTGGATGATGAGCAGATGAAAGGTTGGAAGATTTTTTTGGGGGATGAGAAAGTTCTAAACCGATTGCCCTTCCTTTTGAAATCTCAACTCAAACGCAGCCAGTCAGTCCAAGTCAGTTTTCAAACACTTTCCTTACCGTGAAGTTGTGTTTTGGTGTAAATCTCGGCACAAGTTTTTTTATATTTGGAAAAATATTTTGAGAAAGCATCAAGGATTTGCATTTCATTGCTGGATAGGACGCCTATAATAAGGGAATCAAAGTGTAAGTCAATAGTCAAGCAAATGGTTTTAGTACCGGAATTTTTTAGGGATAAAAAAATGCAAAACCTTGCAGGGAAAAAATTCTAGCGTCCTGCCGGGTTGAGGTGGGTGTCATTGCAGTCGCAGTCAGTCAATGAAGGAGAAAATTATTGAACCTTGACAAACTTTTTTTTTTGATTAAATTTGTCGTGTACACATACATCATGTGTGTATGTTTTGAGAATGTAACATGTCCACGTATTTGATCATCACATGCATTCACCCATTACATTACACAATTTCTTATTGCGTGAATTAGAAAAAATTCAACCACAATTTTCAGTGTTAGTTAGTTGGACGTTAGAAGGAATTTTTCTCAAGTCATTTCCCGGATTCACCCATCCCGTCTTGCTTCATTGACTCTCGCAACGTTAACATCATCTTCAATCAATTTCGTTGCGGTTTTTTGGGTGCAATGGATTTTATTTCGTGTACACACAATTTGCATTCATTGTTGGCTTGCTTGAATCGGTTGGTTGGTGGGTGATGATAGAAGGGACAAGAAACGACAATACGAAAGCCGAGTTGACGACCTTTTTTTCTTCTGCTTTTTCTCTTTAGACAGAAAGGTAGAATGACTCCACGAAATTAATTTGGTTGTCATCAATTTCAGAGTTACCACAAACGCCGCAACCAAAGCCGCAGCCTATAAAACTTTGTCGTCACAAAATAAAATGCACGGGCGGTTATTCATCAAACTCAAGGCATAACTAATAACCGATGTTTTTGGATTCTAACAACAAAGTGTCGGTCCTGACCAAAGTGAACTTTGAGAGATAATTTTGTGCGGAGGTGTGAAAAGTGATAGTACTCGATTCCAAAGGGTTTCTTCGGTCGTTCAAACTTTGAAAGGAAAGTGTGAGGACTTAAGTGACTCTAAAATTATGACACTATTACTACTCGAGCAAAGTGAAGATTTGGAAAGTTGGCCCTTCAAATATTTGCGATTGCAAGAGGAGCACGACAAGTAATTTCTGGATCGGACGAAATCCAATCTAACAAAGAAATACTAACCGATTTGTTTGGAATCTCGAACTCAGAACAGACAAGAACTGATTCAAACGAAAAAACAAACTTTGTCAGCTCGGCTCATCTTCATTTCAAAGGATAAGGTGGAAATTTTGTTCATAAATTGTTGCTAAATTCCAGCAAAAGTGGCGTGTCTGATCAGACAGAGTAGCGGGAGTAGTGTGCGAAAGTTGAGTGGTGACTACTCCTCCTCAAGATACTACCACATTGACTCAATGTGTGAGGCAAAAATGGATCCGGAGTCTCCAGAGAGTGACACCACCGTGGACCATTCAAATAATCAAAAGTCACCATCGTCAAAATTTCCACAAAGACTCTCGTCCCCGCCCAGTCAAGATGATGACGACTTGACGACCTCCGATGACCTGATTAGCGTCGGAGGTAGTCCAAATCCATCAATCTCGTCCTCAAGAAACGGAATGGATGACTCTGAAGATGAATACTTCAGACCTCTCAAGAAACTCCGCATGCAAAAGGTTTGCACATTTTTTTGTCGATACAAAATATATTAAAATATTGAAACGAGGTTGAAAAATTTTGGTACAATTGGCTTAAAAGTCAGAAATGAGAGAGAGAGAAATGTGGCGATTTAAAAATTTAGCCAGACATTTGTGAGTAATTAAATAGGCTTTGCAAGGCTAACTTAACGAATGAGCACAACTCCTTGAATTACATAGCAAAACAGCAAATTGAAAGTGTTTTCTAATTTAAAAAAAAAGTAGAAACCAACAGTGCAACAAATGAAAGCATTAGAAAAGTGTTTAATTGAACAGGAATTAGAAGTTGGCAATTAATTTAATAAACAGTTAGCGTTTAGTATTCTAATTTCTTATTGCCTTGCCTCGCATGCAGTCCGCTGTTTAATTTGCATATAACTCCAAGCCCGCAATAATTTAGCAAAATCCAACGACAATGGGCAATGGTTGCTTTTGCTTCGACCGACAGTCAGTCGCCCGCACTTGATTATAGCTAATGAGTAAATTAAATACTTTCCTTCCATCGTCCTTCCTCTGCCCCTACCTCTCGAAAGTATCCATAATTCTTATCATCAAAAATCATCCGTTTCAGTTTCAATACGATTCCCAATTCCAATAATCGCGAACCAGAAGCGCGGCGACCATAATAATATGCCGGGCCGCCGTGCCCACTTTTCATTGCCCGAATCCGGAACCCTGGCCTTATTAATGCATTCATGATTTCATTTGCGCTTTATTAGCACTGGGCTACGAGTACACCTCGTCACGTTAATTCAGTAATACGAATCCAATTCCAAGGTTTGGGTGGTTTGGAAATCAATAATTATGAATTATAGTCAATCATTGTGCGCTAAATCGTACAACGCGATGCTCAATTAATTTTGCAATTTTTTTGGGCAAACCACCGCTAAACTGCCGCTACGGAGGATTGCCCGAGTCCAACTTGAGCATAAGTTTTGAGAAGCGCCATATGTTTGATTTAAGTCTGCCAACCTTTTATTTGTCTTCTTATTATTGTCCACCTAATTCTTGTAATGGAACTGCCTCCCAAGTCCAAATCCTACAACCATCCAACTCCTTCTCAAACATTTATTATAATCGGACGGTGGGCGGAATGAACACTCCCTTGTCAGTGTATGGAAGAAATGAACCAAAATCGTCATGTGGAGCTTAAGCATTTCGTAACTGAACTGAACCTTTGCCAATTTTGAAAAAAAATACTGTATTGTCAAGTACTATTCGTTGACGCGCTAGTCTTGCTTAGAAAACAATAATTAATAGGTGGAGGAGATGAAGGCTGCTGAGGCTTGTGCAAGTTAACGAAGGATTGTCAGGGCAAGGCAGCAGGCACTGATGCTTAATGATCCACTTTATTTAGATTTTGAGAATAGCACTAACAACGTACTTTTGAAGTAAACCATTTCATTAAGTAAAAAAATCATCCGTACAGAGATGGTAAGAAATGAGTTCGAGTTGGCCCAAATTTGAAATCGAAAAGAAAAATGACGAGACAATCACTAGATTGCATTTTTGTTGTGTTTTGTCTCGGTTTGACTGACTGACATGATTTTTTGAAGTCATTTCAATGATGGATGAGTGCAATTGCATTTGCATTGAGCAAACGGAATCTAATGATGTAGAACGCAATGCCAAATAGAACAGTAGAGATCCTAATTTGCAAAAACTGACATCATGTAGTATTGCAAGTAAAGTTTAATGTACAATGTGCGAGTCAGGTACGAGGTTGAACAGAAAACTTGGAATTCACTTTGTCAAATTTAATGCGTTTGATCTTTTCACAAATTTTTTGGGGGTAAATCCTAAAAAAACAAAAATTGCCGAAAGCTGTTTGATGCATGTGCACTGGTACTTGTAGCTTAATGATTTTTTAACTAACGGAATTGGCTGGCATTTCAAAGTTCTTTACTTTAAGCCAAATGTCATTATCCATTTTGTTAGGTCTGCCAAAACCCTTAGTGCTGCAGAGCGGACACTTAAAAAATTAATGAAATAAAAAATCATACTAGAGACAATGTAGTCTCAACTAATGCGGAGAAAACGACAAATGATACTTAACTGATAAATTATCGTCGTTAGCGCGAGCAGATCCATTTGGCAATGAGAGGTAAATGCTAATGGAAATCCCAATTAAGAGTAGAAAACTTTCTATCGATTCAATAAAAAACTGAAGTCTGTTTACATCAAACTGTGCAATTGTACGGAAACGCATAGGAATGGGTTCAAAGAGACCCTTACATATCATAGTTTGCAAAATTAAAACATTTGCTAATCATTTCGAAAAGAAGGAAATATAGTCAAAACCAAGGTTTCAGATTTTGCTGAGTAAATATATCTCATATGTAAGTTAAGCAAATAATTGAAAGCTGGATAATTTTCTCGCATTAAAAGTGTAGCCAAAGTGTGAATATTTGATATACTAAATATGAATCTTTTTTGAAACATTTCTTTCAGCAAGTGGAAGCAGCCACGAGTCAAACGGCAGCCGGAATGAAGTCATTTTCTATCTCTGATATCCTAAGTCATAAACCGATGAAGAGTAGCACCAATAGCAGTAGTAGTAACAGTCGAAATTTAGAAATAAATAGTTCTGGTGGTGGCGGAGTGCCGCAACGAATCGTTCGCCCCTGGGACCCACAAAGTAAGGCCAACGGAAGACGCAACTCCTCAGACTCCTCACCATTAGATGCTCTCTTTCAAATGACTTCAAAGACATTCGAAGGTCTCAATGGTCATCATGAGAGTTCAGGTAAGAATCACAGTCTTGAACTTATTCACTTTCTCATTTAAATCCTTTCAACTCAACCCAACAACTTACGTCGAAACAAAAATCTGGACACAAAATCACCTCCGGACAAAAATCTAAACAAGCCAGTCCGTCGATCAGTCGGTCGAATCTCTTTTCTTATTCGGGCGACGCTGTGAATGCTGTCTGTCTAATCACGCGCCGGCATAATTAAGTTGGAACCCTTTGGTTCCTTTATCGATTCGATACGATGGCGTGTACCCTTAAGTCAAGTCCTTACATTTCATTTTTTTCTTGCACTTAAATAGAATCTTTGTACTTGGAATTATTCATCTGAATTTACATACTGAATAGTAGTTCAGTTACTCATGCAGAGAAATTTAGTTCAATAGCATGTGGTAGAGTAATGTAGACGCCACAGACTAAAGCCTGGGCAGACGAAAATCACAAGAGAAGGTCAGGATTGAAGAATTGGGGTTGGAAGTGTTGCAATTTTGCAATTTGTGATCCTTAAATAAAATCCGAGCAGTTGTCTCGCTCTAGTCTTTAGAATATTTCAAAGGAATTACTGGCTAAAGACAGGTTTAATTGTAGTACAAAGATTTCCTGCTTTTAACAAATTGAGTTGAGGAAATTGAGAATTCATAGTTGCGAATTCGACATTTGGAGTGTTCATCAATTATTCTGATTGAACAAAGTGGCGGCTTTTTCACAAGTCGTTCGTACAAAACTCAAAAGTCACATTCTTCAGAGTTCAACGCACTTCACCGAAAGAATAGCTCAAAAAAAAATAATTTGCTTAAAATGCTACAAGATTCCGGTAATTGTTTTACTTACTTTGTGATTTCACCGCCGACTCAAAATGTATTCACACGGCACGAGCTTCACACAATTGATTTTTGTTCAAATTGTGATGAGTTGTCTGGAACCAGGAGCTTCATGTTATGTTGTAGTTCTCACAAATGCGTGTTATTGTTTTATTGACACAAATGCAAAAAAAAGTTGCAGTTGAAGTCTGTATATGTAATTTAGTAGCTGAACAGATGGATGCATGGACCAATGAACTGCAAACATAATGGAATCATAAGGAGGAGCAATTTTAATGTATGTGATTTTTGCACGTTAATTCATGTTAACTCGCGCAATCAACATGAACAAAATGCAAATGAACCAAAAACAAAACCCACAAAAAACACAAGAAAACATATGCCGGATTTTTACAAGGAAGTAACGAAGATTGAAGCTTGTCGAAAGATTAACTTCTGTTCTGTGTTCTTTTCTTTCTGTTCTTCCTTCTGGATATTTATGTCTCAACATTTTTTTAACGACTGACTGATTCGAATTTTATCCTATTGTAATTTCATCCATTGGAGGACGGATCAACGGATGGATTTCATTGTTGCGTGGGTTTGATTAGCGTGTTGATTGTTCTTGTGTTTGTGTGTGGCAGTGCAAAAGGTGGTGCCAGGGAAAGAAGACAGACTTCTTTCTATGTTTAGTTATTCCAGTAACTTTGGATATTTTCATACCAATTTCCCAAAACCAATTTCCCTGAAGCTGTCGTGTCGTTCACCTAGGCACCCGTAGCCGTAGCCCGCCCGCCTGCAAGACTTTGTTTTAAGAAATCGCTCATTCAAATTAAATATTTTTTTGTGGTTACTCCTTTTGCTTCTCCACTTCTCTTAATTGCTTCTTATTAGCCGACATATGTTTTTCAGAAGCATTGCATTTACATTTGCAATTGGGCAGAGAATTTATTGGAAAGACGTCAGTTAGGTAGTGGTAGTAGCAGATTGTGCAGAAAAATTATACAAAATTACGTAGCATTTAAGCAGGAGGAATCGAAAAGGGTTGAGTGATTGGTGCTCCTGTGTTGAAGTCCTGAAATTTGCAGCAGGGAATTATAAAATTATAGGAAATAATTACAGAATTGCATGTGTGTGGTTAGACTAGCAATTTGCAATTTGTGGTTAATCCTTTTTCTCTCTTTTTTTTTTTACATAATTCGGGGAAATTAGTTAGTTGCGAGTTTCGCTTGCTAGCTTTTGCACACATTTCATGATGAAAAATTGAGAAGACAGAGGCTGACCAACTGCTAGTACCTTATTTAACCAATTTCAAATATTCATTACATATTGTTTTGCAAATTATTGCAAAATTCATATCGTGTATGATATAGAGAACATTTTTAACCGAAATACGAGTTGCGACTGTTAGGGCCTTCCACATAAAGAAGTCTTGAATGCATCAATCAAGTTTTGTAGGAAGACGAAACTTAGCCACACGATATAAACACCTCGGAGGAATAAAAATCTAAAAAATTGCATACAATTCTAATTCAAAGTCTGCCACAGTGAATAACCGAGTTGTATTTTTTTATATATTTTTCTTGATTCCTTCCTTCCTCTGACGATGAGTAAAGTCTTGGGTGGTAAACATTTTGAATAACATGAAGATAGTGTGTGCAAGGACTGACTTTTTATACGCTTCGCTCACTTGATTTTTTTATTAAATAATGGTGCATAAATTTGATCAATCCTTTCATATAAATGAATGTGTACAAAACGAAGGAGAAGCTTAGTTGGTTTTGTATTTCGGGCTGGCTTGGCTTGGTTAGCCCGAAAATCAAATCCAAACCTATTGTTTGATTTGACGAACAGAATCAAGAATCAATTCTTTTTTACTTTTTATAGTAATTTTTGTGAATATTGAGCAAAATGGCCAAAGCCAAATGCTTGGTTGGGAATCTTTCTTGAGGTTTCCTTTTTTGTACATTCTTGTTTTGAATTGTGCGTGCTCGCCTATACTTAACTCTTTCTCTCTTGAGTTTTTCCTCCTTGGAGTCGACCGAAAGGAACTTTCGGTTTTTCGGTTCAACTTTTTTTGTCCAGACAATAGCCCAAATATAATCGGGCATTCATAGTCATGTATAAAGTGGTTCAATATGTGGTATATTCGGTGCAGTGCAGTGGAGTGCAGTGTTGTGTGTTATTGTATATGCGTGCAATTTATACCCGGGAGTGACCTGACCATTCGTTCGCTCATTTGAAAGGTCTATTGATAGAGACCTGAGCTGAGCTCGGGCAGGGATTTCTTTTGAAGATAGAGAGAGGTTGGGGCTCGTTCAACAACGACAGGAAACAATAATGGTGAATTGGCATGGGTCATTTATTACAATCATCGTTGACACGGGGGTATCGCGAATACATAGTTACTACAGCTCCAAATGACTTTAGTGAAAATAAAAATTTATCCATGAATCCGATCGCGATATGCGATCACTACCCTTTTTCGTTCCAACAGCAGCTAGCTTTCTCCAAAAGATACACATAGATCTGAACAGTTTATTTGTTTCTCCAGCCCAGGATTTGACTCCTCAGAAATTTGGAAAAATGTTGAGCGAAGGAATGAAGGATAAGTAGTTCGATGAGATGAGAGTGAAATCTGTGCCGAGTGCCGAGAGTCATTTAAAAGTCATGCATGGATTTGTTGAGATTTTTTTTGAGTGAAGTACCAGTAAAGAGTCTCATTAAAGTAGATAGGTTTTCTTCTTGCATCGGAGCTTCCTCTCTTCACTTCACGTAAGTTGAAGAAGTTAGTCGAGGAAACCGGCAAATAGTTCTGATGACAGAGAATTGAAACGCAGCTGTTCTGAGTTAACATTTCAAAACGATTAACGTGTGAGCATGTTGACGACGACGATGAGACGACCCCTGTTTCCCGTCCCTTCAAAATAAAGAGCAAAAGTTACGCAACTCAACGCACACTTGCACTATGCACTTGGTTTGGTTTGGCGGCCAGAATTCGTGGCTAACTATCTTATATCCGTTTCGCTTTGGCTGCTTCTCCATTTTTACTTTTTTTCGAACTTCTTGCTTGTAGTTTAATTTTCTACGAGGCAAGTCAGTCAGTAAGTCAGAACTTGAGTCATCTTGTTTTAGAGTCAAGTCAAGTTTTAAAACAACTTAAAAAGGAGAGAGACCTGTCATCTCCGTCATGGCCTTCCTTTTCGGGCTTTTCGTTAACAATGCAATGCTACTTTCCTCAGAACTAAACCAAGTCCTGCCTAGTTACAAACAATTTTCAATAGAGTAAAATGCGAACCAACAAACCATTCAACTTAGCTCTACTCCTGCTGTCCCGTGGTGCGTTTTTTTTACTAAATTTTCAATAACTTTGCCCGTCGACTGACGACGACTTGCGCTAGTTTCTTGTAATGGTTGAGTAATGTAATTGTTAGTGACTGCGGAACTTCTTCATGGAGAGAAATGTGCAATTGGGCAACATTCATTTTCATTCTTTCCTCCCGCACGCCAGGACAACTTTTAGAAGTTTACAAGTGTGAAAAATTGAGTAGAAGGTGAAGAAAACGGAAAATTTTTGAGTAAAAACTTTATTTGAGGTAAATTTATTGGTGATCTGGAGTAAATTGAATTAGTCAAGACTAAGACTACGATTTCGGCAAGAGTGTTTTTAGGGCGTTGGCTGGCTCTTAGGTCCAATGCAGACATACTCATTAATTTCTCTGAAATGAATTTTTGGCAGAGTCAGCGGAACTAAATTTATGTGGAATACATTTTGACAATGATATTAGATAATCTGTTGGCACTTTAATCCTCCTGGCATCCCGGCGGAAATATTTTCTTTGGCACCCCGACATTTTTCTTTTCTTTTATTTTCTGGAAGCCTTGTTACGAACGAGCTGACGGTGCCGCCGTCAAAGTGGGTACAGTCAGTCAGTCAAACATGTTTTTGAGTATGTGTAAGGTTAAGCTTTTGACTTTCGCACTCGCACCCTACAACACAACACGTCATCGATGAAGAACGATGAAATGTCTGAAGGGTTTTGGTCCTACACTCTGCGGTTGTTATCTTCTATAATGAGTCTGATTCTGTGGAAATTTCTGAAACGTTCCGCAACCCAACTTGTCATTCATGGGTTGAACTCGCAAATTCGAGTGTGCTTGTTAGTTTTGAAATTTTTAGTTCTTTGGGTTAGAGCGCCGGGCGCCGTGGAAAGGAACGGGCTTTGCTTTTGGTCCAAATTCATTATCTGAGAAAGTTTGAGATGTCATTCGACGAAATGTCTCGTTTCTTTCTCTTCTAGATTTACCGCCGTCGGAGACAAACATCTTGATTTCTTAAGCAAATGACGACACGCTTCTTCTTGTTATTTTCGGCTCTTACTACATTCATACTACTTTTGCTTTTGTTCTTCCTTCTCAATTGCTCTCACTTAATTCTTCTCATTCTCAACTCGGAGAAGTTTCAATCCTTAAGTTCAAATCATTTTCCACACATGCATTTTGAACAAATGTAAGAATGCAACGACGACGACTGACTAACCACACACAAACACATGGACTAAATCAGAAGAAGGAACATTCCATGAAACTCAAATTGACATTCCCCCAAGTTCTCGCCCTAGCCTAACTCACTTAAAGGATGACAGTCAGCAAAGATCCTAAAGATTCTTGAGCCTCCTTGCCAAAGGTTATGTAGCCCAGAGAAGGACAGCTAGAAACTCCAGTTATTGAGAGTGGCGTGTGTGTTTGTTCAGACTAATTGATCGCGCAAGATTATGACTGGGGAGAACATAACTTTTTTTTACGTATGTCATCTCTTGTCATTTCAGTTTCTTGAACTGTTAGCCAGAGTCTGAAATGAAATTATTAGCATATTTCTGCTTATACATACCATATCACGGCAAAGTTGTTTGAACCTCTGCTCGGTTAAAAAATTGCAGACTTGATCATGCGATCGAAAGTTTTTCTTACTTTGATTAAATGGTGTGGTTTGAATTTTGGACGCGTAGGATTTTTGATGTGGTTGAGTTCTCGGTTCTCGTGCGATGGCAAAGATTTGGCGTAGATTTGAAAGGAAGAAGATCATTTGGGAGTATTGGATTTGTTTGGAATGCAGACAACATAAGTGTAATAGTCAGTCATCATCATGGAGTGCAGTGAAGTGAAAAATTCTGATTTTTTTCTTCCTTTCGTCTTCGTCTAAACATTACATTGGGTTTGGCGATGGCACTTGACTTGAGAGCAGGCACTAGGCATGAGGATGAAGGCAGGGACAGGGAGGGTAGAAACAGTAATAATGATAAGAGCGTGAATTACCGAAAGAGCATCACGGCGTTGCGTTGTCCCATAACACTAAAAGGAAGCCGACGTGAGATTATTGTGTCAAATAGGCATTTGAGGGCTCCAGAATTACATTTGACTCGATCTTCTTTTCCATTGTGCCGACTCTCAACCCTTTTGTAAGACTACTAATAAAGAAAAACGATGAGTTCTAACACCTACCCATTAGATTAACCTTCCACTGCATTCGCATTCACATAATGGAACGGAACTACCAGAAAGATTTTTCTCCAACTGAGATTTTTGTCCAGGGGAACAGATGCGATTTATCAACTTGTGCGTCTCCTTCATTGATCGGAACGTGCGTTGAATTTTTAGTTTCATATTGTGCAAATTTTCAATTTTAATGAACTCTGGAGTTTAGGATGGAAAACCATAAAAAAAAGCGGGCACAGCAATCATGAAATTACGATTATTGGCGGTTTAATTAGTAATCACATTTCCATATTAGAATTCGAGACGTTTTGAGATGTTTTCAAAACACGTGTTTCGAAAAATAGAAATACTCGAATTCTGTGAACTTTTCAACTTTTTAGCCCATTTAGTAGACTAAATGACGCTTGACGAAATCGGGACCATAAAGTGATGCCAATCGATAAGAGTTGAGGTTGGTCCAAGATGGCGTCGAAAAGTCAACTTACTGTTTAAGTAAATGAATTGGAGTGCTGTGCTGAGACAAATGGATGTTATTTTCTTTCCTATTACTGAAGAGTAGAATTATGTCTCCGAAAACCGGAACGTGTTGAAAAGCGTCTATTACCAAAATGAGGATGAGCGGAATGGTTTTTGTGGGGAGAACGGGGGGGGGGACGGAAAGGGGTAAAGGAGCATTTTTGTTTGGTTAGTTCTTGCGGGTTGTCTTGTCCTTGTCGTCTTCAAGTTGAATGTCTCTGATCGTTTCTCTTTCTCTCCGAGACATATTTCTAACCGCACGGATACGGATCTGAGAGAGCCTGAGTCGTCCATACTATGGAAGGAGTAGTAGTAGTACATAGTACACGGGAAACTCCCGGGTAGTCTAGTGCGGCGGGTTATCATCAAAAGGCGTTCGTAGAACCATTTCCAGTGCTTAGTCGAGTGTCTAAAATGGTCTCCAAGAGTCATTTGTCACTCGACTTTGGTCTTCTCCGCTAGACGCTCTTTTGGGCTAGATAGAAAGGAAGAGGGGGGAAGATGTTCTTTTGGGGAAGAGGAAGGAAGCAGAGCAACGCTCCCAAAATTCCAATTACAATTGGAATTTATATATCCCCAACCCATTTGCCTTTACGAGAAACCGTTTATCCCAATATTGACTTTTTCCACCTCGTTGACTGATTCCTTGATCATCTCTGCTTCCGCTCCACCGCCCCCAAACCAAAGAACTCCATGGTTACTCTCAAAAGCTATACACTCAAGAATCTCATTCTTCTCAATGGTAAATTTGTAAATTGTCGTCGTTCTTTCCTTCCGTCCTTCCTTCCTTCCTCCGCCATTCCTCTTCTTCATTCAACCGATCTCATCGAATCAGTCCATATAAAAACACGCCTCCCCCCATATCTTCTCAGCCTGTTCCAGGATAAAAGGATAAAAAACCCATTCATTTAAACTACCTTTTCCAAGATTTCCAAAAGAAAAAAAACTCAACTCACCAGACAATCCGAATCGGACTCTTGAATTTTGTGACAATCAGTTTTTCTTCCAGGTTAACAATTTATGACCATCCATTCGTCTATCCGCCATTCATACATAAGAAACCCACTCATCCATCGATGATAGAATAGTTTTTCTTTTCTATTTGCCGGCATATGATATGATATGACTGGACTGACAGGCTGGACGTTTTTAATCTCTTATGTAATCCAATTATTGGGGCGTCCTTTTGCTGCCGCTCCAGCTACCGTTTAATAAATTCGGAACGGATTCATCAAAGACAAATCCAGTTGGCGGAAGGTGCTAAGGCATACGTAGGGGATGAGCCAAGCCAAATGTTGATTTATGTAAAGGATTGACATTGGTACGCAACGCATGCAAGGATGCATATGTTGACATGGGTTGAGTGACGTGAGAGGTTCTTGAGTTAAATAAATTCACTACTCTTCGACTCTTCGTCTCCTCAGTCTCAGATAGGAAATTGGAGGTTTGGAATATTCATAATGTAAAAATAGATCGCGGGGGTATCCCGACTCTTGTTTGCCTTATAAAGGGAAGACATGTAATTATAGAAGTTAGCATCGTCGCTGCCATTGCGTTGCGATTATTACGACAACTAGGGAGGGTTTAAGTAGAATCAGTCAGTCGAGTGTTGCACTAGCTAGATTCTCCTATTTAAATTTTGAATTTCGAGAATGAACTCTCTAGACTCAAATAATTGGCTCATTATTATCTCTTTAACAGTTTCGCTCGTTAGGGAGGTAATTATCGTCACATTCACATCACACACTCAAACTTACATACATAAGCACACATCGTATTAAATTGCAATGTTCTCTTGGCGTGCCCGGTGGGTAAGAAAATGGTTTGGCTTGGCGTGTGAGCATATTTTGCGTGGCCAGTTGAGGTTTGAAATTCATCAAGGTGTAGATCGGAACTGGGAACTGAACCTAGCGCAGCGTTACTTTCCTAACGTGACCAGGTTGACGTTTTACCTCAAAGGCTGTTAATTTTGATAAAGGCGGGCCACGGTTCTTAATCAAACAAGTACAAAGCCGCTCTGGTTGGTTTCTGTAATTGGACTGACTGACTGACTGAGTGGAGTCCAAATGAAAATGAGAGCAGCAGCAGTAGCAAACCATAAGCATTTTATTGTACGGCTTGATTCAAGCTTCGATTTAGGATTTAAGGGGTAATTTCGTCAATTGGGCTGGGTAATTTTTAATTGTAGTTTTTTTCTTCTCTTATGGAATTTTGTTCTCGAGTGGCGGAAGTTACAGCGTTCCGTTTAGTTCGGACTTTTTGGAGTTTTTTTTCTTGAGGTTTGAAATCCAGTTAGCCATGGCTGGCTAGTATTATGGATTTATTGATAAGGTACGTACGATGCAAGCAACGTAACGTATCGTATCGTTCCCACCAATTTAGAATCGGAATGTTGAGTCAGAGAATATAGATTAACCCGTTGCCCTACGTCTTTTTGTTATATTTTGTTTCGTCTTTGTTATTTTCGTTTTTTTCTAGTGTGTGTGATGATAGCTTGGGCTGACATTAAATTGGCATAATAATAGTAATGAAGTGGTTGATAATTACGCATATATGCATACGTTTACATATAAGGTTTTTTGGAGGTTATTCCTTTTGTGGTTTGAAGTTTGATTGGTTGTTTGCGGGGGCTTATGACCGCCTCATACTCCACGCCAAGTCGGCCTTTCACTCTTCTTCTTTATTAATGAAACGGAAGTGGTTCGGTCTCTCACAAAGAGGAAGAAGAGAAGAAGGAAAAAAGGGTTAAAAACTTAAGACGAGCTCTTTGCCTGCACGTAATACTAATACCCTGCTCTACTGCTTAATACTTTTTCTTCTCTCGCCTAACTGTCTGAATGTAGTCTAGCCTAAGGTGTTGTCCAAAACTAAAACTCCACTTGGGCTTTGACGGTTGAGAAAGGAAATAAATTTTAATTACTTCATTGTTGCATCCATTCCATTCCATTGTACTCCATTGCTCTGCATTGTTTCACGAAGTGGTGAAGTGCAGCAGTTGAGGAGAAGGAGAACGATATGGATGGAGGACGATTTTCAAAATGTTTATAGCTCACGATCTCTGCTCTGCACCAATTGAGTTGTTTCAAAATTAGTTTTGTTTGTTCTTGCTCGTTACAAATTATTTTTTAGCTTCAACAGTTTTTCAAAACAAAAGTGAGTTGAATGATTTTGGAAATATCAATTTCCTTAATTCCATACCCCTAGCCCTTGTCTATCATATCGGATGGTGTCAAATTTTGTCGGGTTGTCGTGTCCGAAACAACCCAAGCCCGTTGTATGTGTGTTTGTCGGACACGCAATCTCATCCCCGCTGACGGAAATGATTGAGTATCGTAATAATGCGAGTCTAATCATTAATGAAAGTGTATGAAATATTGGCCCTGTCTTTATAGTCTTCATTCAGCACAGCACAGCAGCATTGTGAGACTAATCCTCATGTTTTATAAGCACCATTGACTCAATACAAAACCCAACTTAAATTAATGATACAAATAAATCGAATTTTAAATAAAAGTTGAAGGAGGAAGGGGGAATATTTGAGGGGCACTGAATTTTTGCCAAATAGTTGGGAGGAATAGCCCAATTGTGTAACCCGCATCCACTTAATGAATTTCTTACAATCTTGTTAAATAAATGCAAGCTGAGCTGAGCTGTGTGTATTAAATTCCCTCCGGCCCTTAATATTCTTCATCATTGAATGAACCCCATCCATTCTGATCCCTGAAATTATAAAAACTGGTTTTGAGTATGGTAAGATTTTCAATGGCAAACCCTTGAATGATTGCAAT
>JAQGCM010000904.1:0-19213 GCA_034699705.1 Hymenaphorura dentifera
GGCTGTATTTCTTGTTCTCTTGTAGAAAGGTGGAACAGGAACTGATTCAAAACTGGTTGGACCTTTGCTATTTATACGAAATTGAACGATGATCATGAATTATGGATTAGAAGTTAGACTGGAAGAATCTCAATGCTGTCACACGATTCAAGATTGAAAAATGAGGTCCAAGGGCTGTGCTGGATTTATGAGAATACGTTGGGCTAACTTGGGGCACCTGCCATGTTCATATTCACTTGATTCGCCACCTGAACCCTTTTCTGTGCAAACCAACGCATGGTTTGGCCCAACTATTTTCTTTACCACCCAACTACGCCAGGTATGACGCTGATCAAAAACTCAGGATAATATCTAGAATTCCCACGAATCAGTTCATTTACATGGATGACAGCGATGCAATACCTTGAGTGATAACTTTAGCAGTTACGATAAGAATCCAAAGAATTTTAATGTATTGAAAATAAATCGAATTTATTGTTTGAGAGTGTGCGAGTTTAACCACACTAATGAAAAATTAGAAAACTCTAGGATTAAACTAAAGCCGTAGAAAAGTAGAAAAATGCAAGAATACTGGCCTTCCACTGTTGCCTAAAATTTTATTTTGAATACCAATTAAGACTTGCAAATTCCAATGTCAAAACTTAGCATTGGCATTCGTGAAATCTGAGTACTTCCTTACGGAGAAGTAGTGCTGACTTATCTCTGATCAGAATCTCGAGAGATTTGAAACTGATATCAGATTTTGTAAACGAAGGACTTCGAGGAAACGAATTAATTTAGTTCATTTTGAAGCAAAGGAAAAGACGTCGTCGGGAAACAGTGCAAGTAAGAGCTAAATTCTTGGAGGAGGAAAGGACGTAGGCAATGAATACAATGAATATCTAAAATCCTGGAGAAAGAAGGAACAGAAAAATCAGACTGCGTGTGTTCACCAAATTTCATAATCAAATGTCAATTTCTGCAGACGGGCTCTTTGTAAAAATTTTGTTGCATTTTAAGGCGCGATTCATTATTTTTTATTCAGTTCGTGGAGCTGTCTTGTCTGGAAAATTGAGTAAGAGAGCCAATGTATGTGCATGTCCAGATTTTTTGATGAGAACGAAATGTAATCATTTACCAGCACTCAGAAGCACAACCTTGTAGTTTGCTAGTCAGAAAATTGTCGTTAGACATTCAAAGACAAGTGCAAGGTGACCCTAAGCCACGCGACACGTTTGAATTAGTTATTGAATATTTTACCTACTTTACGCAGAGAGATTTATCATTATTATCATCATTCAGTACAGTACACTATATAATTTTTTATTTCAAACTGGTGGTGATTGTTTTTTTTTTAGAAAAGTCATCAACAAGAGTTGCATCAGGTAGATTAGGATTAGAGGAAGTTTCACTGAAAAAACTAGTTCCAGTGTTGTAAAATCTATCCTTTTTTTCGACAGACCTTTGAAATCTAATCTAATGTCTACACCAACGAGGATCAAATGTTTACAAGAACCCGAATACCTCCAGTTCCATACTCAAGAACGCGAAACCGATTTACCAAAATTATTTTGGTAAATCTGTTTTTGGTTTGAACTGGAACCAGGAACCAGAGTTTCGAGTAAATTGACCCTTGCAAAAATGAACAAGTACAGTGTTTTCAGTCAAATACAATACTGTGTACAGGACTACCGAAAGCAGGGTTCCGACTTCCGAGTGTAGAGTAATTACGTTTGTAAATTTTGTCATGAAATAGTAATGAATTGCATTTTCGAAGTAAAGTTTAGTAAAGTAAAGTAAAGTTTAGTCGAAGCTATTGCAATTGCAATGAATGGTTGGCAGTTAAATTCTTAAAGAAGTTCGGGTACAGCCGGGAACTGATAAAGCAAATGTAACATATTGCTGTTTAATAAATTGTATTTTGTCAACCCAACTTTATTGTGAAATGCTTGTATTTCAGGTTCGAAGAAAGATAAGTCAATGAAGTTAGCCTTCGCAATTTTTGTGATTTGTTCCACCTGCTACTACTTATTCGTTGATCTTATGATCTTCTAATTTAAGCTCGCCCTTGAAACAGGCGCAACTTCAAAAAGCCCAAACATTACTTAGAATTCGTTTGTAAACAAAGCCGAAAATTTAAATGATTGGAAATATTAGCATAAAGTAATATTTTGAAATTTTTGGTTCGGTTTGCAAACAATGAGAATTTCTTGTGTTGTGTTGTGACGCGGCTACCCGATAGTGTGTATAGTTCACCAGAAATCTTAAAATAAATTGACTTAAAATAATAATTTCCCTATCTCACTCAGAAATCAAAATTCGTTCGAAATCAGATATTTATTCAGATAAAATTTGACACGTCTAGTATTGAAAGGGAGGCTGGAATTTCGGATTCGTGGAGTTGATGGGCGCTGCGCTGGTGAGAAATCGAAACGGATGATTACGGATGAGCTTTTCCAGTGATAAATTGATAACCATCAGGATATATTCTCTTAACCTGCCGAATAAATTGAGATGAACTGCGCAGTCAAAGTGAAAACAAAAGAACCATGCGACGGGCAATTGAATTATCTTTCAGATTCTAGATTATTGGGAGAGATATGGAACCTGCCTGTGAACCGATTTTTGAATTCTGTAAATCATGTTCTTGAAGCCACGAGGACAATTCTATAAAAATGGATACGGGACTGGGAGCTACACTGAACAATAAAGAAACACTAATTTAAATACTAAGCAGATTAATCCAACAATAACAATTCGTAGTATTCAATGAGCGAAATCCTGGTGCATGTCGCATGGAATGTAAATTAAGATGTGTCTCAAATGTGTAGTTTTTATTTTGATGCTTAATTCGACCAACCTGCTCGAGTACTCAAGCCTTGCATTGTAAATCTTACTGAGAAAATTGTTAAAAACAAAGGATCGTGAAGGTTGCAGGAAGACCACTTCCATTGTTATGAGATGAAGCTTTGAAGTGCAATCTTAAATAATGCAGTCAATCCAATCATTCATGTCCAGTTTCCATTGTTGGAACTTGGAAGTGTGAAACTAAATACCCGGTCGCGATAACTCAACATTTTTAACACAATTTAATACGATCAAATTTAGGATTACGGATGTGGTAAAACTTATTGCAACGTGTTCGGAATTAGCAAGGTTTGCTCGGAATTTCTTAACTTGAATTGTCACAAATTGCATCAAATTATCTGCTTTCTGACTTGAAAGCATGCGAAGCAGTTCGAGCAGAAGATTCCAGAATCCAGACCTGTTCAATATCTAATTCTTTCTTTATACGTACCGGGGATTGGTGTTGTAAAATTTTGCAAAATCGATGCGTTTAGTTTTCTTTAGAACAGAAAACAGTACAAGCAATGCAGCATTCGAATGGCAGTTTACAGAATGAATTGGTGTAGATTGATTGAACTTTTGATAGTAGGAGAGTAAGACGTTACAAAAGATATAATGAAGTTGGATTTGTACGCTAGTAGTGTCTGTCACTCTTTGAAAACGTGCCAGAGAAACTACCCTACTGCAATTGACCTAAATATTGTTGAACACAAACTTCCCAAAAGAAAATATTTGCACATATATAACTAACTATTCCGCAAGAGCCAAAGTTTAGAGATTCGGTCTGGTTTTAATATTTTGCTGTCGAATCACAATCGAAAAAATTGCAACTCTCACTTTTGTGTGACACGTTTTCCCTCCCATGCATTATTCCAACTCCAACAATTCAATATTGAACACTCATATTTGCTATTACTATTGAGTGTCATCGCCGAGGAATCGTTTCAGAATTACACCCGAATTTCTAGAAAACTAATTTTAAATGATACTTTTTATGGTGAAAGCATTAAAAGAACTTCAGGACGGCACTGTACTGCGATTTCGTTCAAACTTTTTAGACTGCAGGACAAAAGTGTACCTCCTAACGTATCAGATCAATATCAACGTTTACGTTTACAGTTTGTTTTGCCAAACAGATTAGGAAGCAACGCACAAACAAATGACGGAGATGGAATGAATGGCGTGTTACGTAAAGTAACGAATCTACATGGGATTTCTACCCATTTCCATAAACAGTTCATCTTGGTTATCTAAATTGGCATCCTTGAAATTCCGCTATCAAATCCTGCAAAATGAACATATCCTTTGAATCAAATGCTTGAAAAATAGAGCGACTGACACAAACTTACCGCTTCAACCTATGCCGCTCGTAAACGGTAAACTTGTACCTGATCATCGGTGACAAGTAACCTGAATAAATAACAAACAACAAAACCACCCAGATTGGGTAAACACTTCACTTCAAAACAAGTTACCGTAAAACAATTGTCGGTAAGAAATGGATTAAGAAATAGGCAGAAGAATGCAAAATCAACCTATAAAGATTTTAGGGTGAAGGGTACAGAAACTTGCCATCATTTATTTATTTGTATTGTATTGTTTTTTAAGTCGAACATAGCGGTTATTCTGACAAATGCGCAGACTGCATGATATCAACGATTTCGAGAGAGTGATGAAATAAAATTCAAGCTGCAACATTTCGAAAACCAAAAGATTTTTACACAAGTGCAATTTAACAATGGGAAGCTTCTCATTGCATTCTATTTACGCATCGTTTGCGTATCTCTTTCTACAGTTCGGTATTCTGTCAAGTGATTCTTCTACGTCTTCTTAGTCTTACAATTTCATCTCCAATTTGAACAAATTCAATTAGCAGAATTGTGAAAGCTACATCGGCAGTCACTAAAAAACGTGTCAAATTAATTACCATTGGGCGAACCGGGTCATTCAGATTGTAGACTTCTTGCTTTGCCAAGAAGTAAGAACCCTGGGCACATTCCCGCATTTACAAACAATATTGAGCTACAATATTGAGTACAGTCGCTTCCGTCATTTGAGCTATTTAATATTTCGAGTTTTCATTTTTTCTCCAAAGCTGACTTGCTTTGTCAGAAATTTATGATAGATGAAATCACTGCCAATTCGTAGCAAATTACGACAGGAAACCATCCCTGATCAAGATTTAGATAAACTGTGCTTACTTTGCTCCACTACTTTCTTAATCAGTTAAGCATCATCAAACTTCAAGGTTTGGCACGAGCTCCTTCCTACTTGAACGTGAGTATGGGCACGTGGAATTATCTGAAGTGAATGCCAAAAACCATTTCGATCAGTTTGATTTTCCAGATTCTCTGATTGTGCGTAGTATAAAATGAGAGAGAATTTGATAAAATCTGAAATGGTAAGAAACTCCAATATGAGCCCCGGCTAGTCATTCTGTATTCTGTGAAGGATCTGAAAGATCTAAGTTTATATCTTTTCTGATGTTTTGAAGGACTTTTTAAATTAAGCCTAGGCGAAACTTAGCCTTGATTATGATTTGCATCGTTCGAACAGGTGGTGGTTCGGGTATTCTATAATGTAGCAGTGATCCTCAGGATACACAAGGTTGTCTTACTAAATTTGGTGAGGTCGCTGACAAAAAATTGGTAAGCCTTGTCTCATTGATGTTATCGCCGACAGAGAATGTCCTTCGAATTTGATTTGGGTCCATCGTCTGGCTCCTCTGGCTAAAACCCCGGTTAAATCAGTTTCTCATTTTAAGGTTTGTTATTTTTGCCAGTGACAAAATAGTTGTGTGAACTTTCCGGTCGGACTGAATTTAATTAGCTTTTAAAATGGCACCAGCCCACAAAATATCGCAATTCAACAAAGGACAAAGTACAAATACGATATGTTCAATGGCAAAGTCTGATCTCATTATCGACTGTAATTTATGTTGTGATTCAAAGTTCAAGGTTCAATCGCTTATTAGCGTGTATCTGATATAATTTTTTCGACAATTTTCAATAGCCGAACACGATTACCAACTCATTTAATCCATTTTGGATCGGGTCGTCTCCCTCTGAATTTGGTGATTCAGTAATGAATTGCAAACCCCGTTGAATTCTGATCATTTGCAGCGTTTCGCCATCAGGTGAAATCGGATCCGACTTTTGATAAACGTATTTGAAAGTTTTAAGGTCGGAAAATGAAAGCAAGGATTGGCGTTAATTGTTTTCCTAAGAATTGCTGTATGATTGTGAATAGCCATTCCGTCACTCCGATCTTACACCTTTTAGATACCTTGAAATAGGATTTCGTAAGCGTCACAAAATTCCTTGGCTTATATTTGCAAGGAAATTAGGACCCTACAAGAACGCTGTTGACGTCATATACTTTTGTGTCATCCGACTCACTCACTTCAACCTTATCATTGTTGAACTATCAAAAAAATTCTTGGGCACGTTTACGAACTACATACAACAAGAAAATAGGATCTAATCTTTGATTTTGATTAGACAATGTAAGCTTAGGGCTATAAATACATGGAGTGGGTAAGTCACGTCAATGTCTTTTAGGTCAAAGCCGAGATGCAAGATCAAGCCAACAAAGGGTCACTTATCGGGTGTCATATCGGAAATCAGGTTTCAGAAATTTACACTTGGTCGAAAATGTTCGCTCGCACCGATACAAGCGACTTTAGCCATTTCCGTTTTTTTGGCAGTGACGTCGTTTTGAATTCGAAATCATCTCAAAATTTTAATTTAAAGAATTAAGTGCCGCCATGCCACAGACAAGACAAAAGTTGAACCTGTCCTGGTCACGATCAGTGTAGGGTTGCTACTTGCCACTTCAAAAACGTTCCCAAAATCTTATCTTTTTTGCAAGGTAGGTCGGCTCAGCCGACTCGGCTGAATTGCACAAGTAATTTCTGCGAAATGCTAAAAATACTCACTCAGATGATATGATAAACAAGAGTTGGATGTTGGAGGATTTGCCAAATAATTTATCGTCATCTTCACAAATTCACATTCTGCTCTCATTGTTTCGGAAGATGCAAACCCTTTGGAATTTACATTGTTGAACAGAGATAAGAGCTACAACACTCAAGTGCGAGTGTGAATGTGAAATGATGCGCTGCGCGGATAAGAAAAGAAGAAAAAGATTATGGAAGAAATAAGAATTTAAATTCGGATTTGATGCAAAAGATCTTCTTTTTTGCTGCTCTCCCTGCATTAGATTTGCTGAGGAGGTTAAGTTCATTGGCTGACAGTGCTGCTAAAGTTTATGGGGGGACTTTCACCTTCACAGTGTTCGTTTACTAATAGAACGAAGAATCTTAACTTTTAAAACATTTTTATACACGCCAGCAGCGCAGCCGGTTCTTCAATATACTCAAAGACAATGTGTCTGGTTGGAGTTCTAATATGAAATCAATATTCGAAATATGAGAGGTTAAATCTAAATTCTTTGTTGTCTTTGTCGGAAATTTTTATGCGAGTATGCCAGATTAAGAATCAACTTCAGTTCCTAACCCCTACCTTTGTAAATTGTAAAAATATTCCTCGCTCCGCTCTGGTGGCCTGTCGACACAATCTTTTTATACCTGATCGCTGATCCATAATTCTATTGAGCTTGACGTTACAAAGTCCAAAGCTCACTTCGCACGCTCAATCGCTGCAAATTTTTATTTATTTTTATATTAAAATATTTGCTCCTGGAGGTAAATCAAAATGCAGAACTTACGGAAGTCAATAAAATTTAAGATTAAAGATAATGGTGGGGGTCCGGGTCATGAGTCATGAGCCATCATGCCCGGTTTGGATGATGATTTCGATGTCTCAAGGGATAACGTTAGATTTTTCGGCAAAAAGAGACACGGTAAATCGGAAATACTTTCCTTATATGGAATCGTGATTTCTTAGAACTTGCATGGATTTTTGTATGTGGAACTACAAAGCGAAGTGCTTTGATATTCTGCAAGCTAAAACTGTGACAAAGTGAAGTGATGCCAGTGAATAAATTCGACCAACTTCAAAAAGTATGTAAAAGTTTGACGGTTTTTCATTTTCATTCAATGAAACATAATATGCTATAACTATTCAACTTGACAACATGCAATTAAGTAAGTAATTTTAGGTAATCGTCACTTTGTGTGTGATCAAAAATGAAAGAAAAAAAGTTTTAAAAATCACAGTCAGAGTCATGACACAAAAAAAACTTACAAAGTTCTACATCCCCTCGCGCGTTTGTAGTAAATAGTAAATGTATCATATCATCATATCTTAAGAATGAGGCTTAACAATACAATAGTTTTGTTTTTGTTGCAAACTACATCTAAACAACAACAATAGTTAGACTTCTTTTTCTAAATTCTACCTTACACGTCATATCTAAACCTAATGATTTAGAATATAGAGATAAACATAAATATAGTTATTGTACACCATTTTGCTTGATTTACTTTACAATTAACCAGTCCTTATAAATTACTTTCGTATTTCATTTTCAAAATTCAAATGCATTAATTCGTTCGCTGTGTAGTATTTTTCGCAGTGCAGTAGTAGTGGTTGGTAGGTAATTGATTGTATTGTATTGTAGGACGAATGAATTTAAAAACCTAACCTTTCGCAAAAGAAAAATGTGTCAAACAAAAAATTCAGTAATTTCAATACTTGCGTTTGGGTTTGCGTCATCCTGAAACGACCAAGACGAGGATCGAGAACTTCTGGCTGGCAATGAGGTTCTTTGCTTTCTAAACAAAATATGGAAACACTTAAGAAAAATGTAACGAACGTAACGGTGAGGTCGTCCTGTCTCAATTTTTTTTAAATGTATATAGAATACGAAATCGTCAAATAATCATATTCTCAAATCTGTAGTTTGTGCGGTTTGAACTGAAATTACAATAGTCAAATCCTATTCAAAAGATATGATTTTTTGGGCCGAAACGACAAAAGAGAGACAACTGAACTTTTAGGCCAAGTCATATTCATATTGCATATTACTACTGAAAGGAACAAAATGCAGACTACACGACAATATTAATTTCAAAACTGTAAGACGTAACGTAACGTAACAACGTAAAACATAAATTTGACGCCTTGAAACTAACAAAAGATAAAGGCGGAATAAAATGATATTATACTGTTACGTAAGGTTGAGGTGACAATCTTAAAAATGAGAGAGTCGACGACGATGACGATGGACGAATTTTACACAAAAACAAATCAGTAAGCAGATTTACAATTTCAGACCAACGAGAAGAGGCACATTTTTTCGGGGGAATGTGCGGAAGACGACTCAGATTTTTCTCTCTCTTATGATTTTCTGGCTGGCAATGTTGCTGATTTTTGCTTATCCCTGAGAATAATAAGACACAAAACCACCAAGTTCAATAAAAAAATCATAAAACAGCACAAAAATATCAACAGCAAAAAAAAACACATAAAATAATACTTAGCAGAAAGCCAAGTACAAACTTTAAACTAAACTGTGACTGTGATAGGAAGCTTACTACAAAAACTCCTCCAAAATTACCTAAATTAGTCCTGCTTCCTAAAACTCCTGCACTGCACGAAATTAACTTCACTCCCAAACATAAGCAAAATGCATAAAGATGACATTTAAAAGCCAGCAAATTAATTGACTGACAAGCTCACTCATAGTTAGTTTATTTATACACCCACAAATAGAAACTTTTCACACACATTAACATTCACCTTTTTTATTCTCGTTTTAAAGATCTGCACTGCACATTTATTTTTAGTCAATTTAATCGCATGGATGACGGCCTCATTTCTACGTTAGACGAGTTAGTAGCCCGTCGCTCACAAATCTGAATAAGGAGTACAAGAACTGCATTCAACGTCAATTGTAATGTAAAGTTTCACAAAAAAATGCAACAAATCTGAAATACATCCATTCTGCAGCATTGCATTCGCGCTACAAATTACACAATCCCAATCTCAGAAAGGTATCTTGAAATATGAATGATGATGATTCGTCATCATCTCGTTCGTCCCATTCCCACAATCGTAGTATTCATAATTCCATCAAATTGTTATTTGACATTTTGAAACAGTCCACAGTCCAACTAGCACAAACCCGTGCGAGTGACAAGTAGTACAGTTTTTAACACATACAGATATTAAAATAGGTCTACTTGTTAGACTACATACATAAGTACGATACCGACCACACTGACGCCGTTACTCAACATGCACTTGATTCCTTAAAAGGTTACTGATTACACTTTCATTTCAATTTAATTCTTAGTATCCCCAAAAAGAATCGGACGGACGAACAGTATAAGTTTTATTTAATAATTCCAGCCAGGAAAATGATTTAAACATTAAAAACCCCCAGACACCCAACCTGACAATTTTAATTTAATACTAAAAGCACGGAAAACCACATTTGACCACTGCCACTGCCTTGCTACACCAGTCACGTTTAACAATAATAGTTTGTAAATGGGTCATTCTTAGAAGGTATAAATAATTGTCCAAGCAAGTTCAAATGCAGCAGCAGCTGCCCAGTATATAAAAAAACTTAGTGCCTGTCAAAAATAGCCCAGCACGTCTAAAATTGAATCAACTTGATTCCGGTACAAATTATCTTAAAAATTGAAATTTTTGAAAAAATGGCTCAAGTACGCTCGCAGCATTTGTACTGTACTTGCAGAAGCGACGTGAATGATTAAGGTTGGATCTGGATCTATCGGACTCGGGCCCATTTCTTTCTAAGAAGCTAATTAAACTGCATCAAGTACATCAGCCCGGCTAGTTTTTGTTTTTAGGAAGACTAGTTTGGATTGGAAGAACTACGGATTCTAAACTACACTAATGCTTAATTTTAAGTAATACTTTGTCATGCATTGATTCCTAAAGGTACTTCAGAGTTCTGAGCTTGCTTGTTTCTAGTTCTAGTATCTATTTACTAGGATCAGGATGAAGAAGAAGGCACATAGAAGACCGACCTGGACTGTGAGACAGCTTTGAATCCACCCTTTTGAATCTTCTTGCTAAGTCTGGTAACCCAAAGTTTTTGCTCATCCTCAGTAGGAGCCAGGAGAAGAAGTTCTTTCGCCGTGTTCGGATCATACTGAATTTTGCATGGCCCTAATAAATCGTCCGCATAGTGCTCTTTGTGGATCTTCACTCGGCATCCTGTATTAGGTCAGTTTTTATGTTAGCAAGCTAAACCAAGGTCTTAATTTTTTCTCGTTTCGAATATTTTACAGCAAATGCCATTTTACCATAACCTTCAATCCATCTAAAAATACACAAGGAGAAATTAAATGATCTCTTACTTTTACATTCTAATGCTGGAGGAGGTCGGAACATATGCCAAAGCGGCTTAGGACACATTTCGCAAGTAGTTGGCATGTGAAAAGTAATGACAACCAATTCATGACCCTTGTGAATCAGAGTTCCGGGCTTCTGATTTTCTTCAGTTGGATTTTCATCCGGCTTTCTGGCTTCCCCTTCTCCAGCGTACAACAACTATGCGTAGAAACACAATAAATATAGTAGATAAGATGTGTTGGTAAAAATATGAACAATTACAGTAAATGATGAATTTATTATCAGAACTATATGGTGAGGTTCTCGTCATAGACTATCAAGAGTAGCAAATAACCGGTCATCATTTACTTAAAAAAGAAATCTTTTTCATTCCCAAAACAAGAAACAAAATTTACCTGAAATATTTTGGGGATATCTTTGGCGTCGGCTCGGATTACATCCCCTTGCGTAACAGACCGAACATGGAACACTTTACTGCACAGCAGGGAATAAAAGTAAGAGCCAAATTAGAAATCCATTTTAAAAAGTAGTTAGGTGGGGCGGCGTTCAATGCCAATAGATATGATATCAGACACGAAATTGGTGGTTTCGATAAGTTTCGTCACGCCATTTCAAGAGTAGCAAATAATGGTCATCATCATCAACACTTTTAACTAAATTCCTAAGGCAAACAGCAATTTTTTAGAAAACTCAAAACACAATGTACTTACTTCAAGTCAAGAACGCGCATAGGATTTTGTTTCTCTTGTTCAGAGTTATAAAATATAATTTTTCTTGAAGACACGACAACATATTGCTTGCGCCATCCGTGACGTTTAATATTTTGCTTGAACGGAACAGAGATCCAACCCTCCATTCGAAGCTCATCTGCGACAAGGCCATCTCCTTCATTTGAGCTCACGGAAGCCGTTTCACATAACTTCCTGGATAGAGCCTCAATTTCTGAATCTTTGGAGTCCAGCTCCATTTGAAGCATCAACTTTGTTTGATTTTCTTCATTCAGAGAAGCTTGCAAGTCTTGTATATCTTTTTGCCATTTCAGTGTCATTTGGTTGAATTTCTCTTTTTCCTGCGTTAGCTCTTGTTGTAATTTTCTGTATTCTCTATCTTTTTTACGCATATCACCACTGTGGCCCTTTTCTCCCTTTTTAGGATTCAAATCTTTCCTATTCATGATCTCAGCTAGTTTGTTTACGGCCTGGGCCTTAAGCATTTGCTCCGTTTGCAGTTGTTTCTTTAACTTATCCATTTCGTCACCACTCGACTTCGCTAAATCTACAAGCGAAGAAACAAGTTATTAAAACCTGCATCAAAATTACCGCAAAGTTGTTCCTAAATGCAAATATTTAACGGACCTTCTTGTAATGAATTTAGTTTCAGAGTTAGGTCTTCTCTCTCTTGTTTAAGTTGTTCATTTGACTTCTTCTGTTCAACTTCCTTATCTCGCAACTAAAGAGAAAACCAAAATTAGCGGTGCTTTGCCTTCTCCCATCACTTTAAACTTTAATTGCTTGAAATAGACAGTTAAAGCTTACAGAAGTGAGAGCAGTCTCCTTAACAAGGATGTCAGTCTTGTGCCTCTCAAGGACATCTTTGATTTCAAGTTCTCTCATTGTCTTCTCCTTTTCTAATTCAGCAATTGTCTCATGAGCGATGCTTTTGGCCAAAGATTCTGCATCCGCTCTGCTAATGGAGGTTGTCAACTGATGTGTTAACTCCTTCCGCTCATCATCCAACTCTGTATTTTGCCTTCGTTTTTCCTCAAAATCCTCTCTTAAGTCTATCAGTTGGGATTTGTACAACGTCTAAACATAGGTGTACAAATTATTTAGTGAAGGCTTAAAAATTCTATGTCATTTCTGATTCTGATTAGCATATTAGCTGACCGAAAAATGCGTTTCTGTATCAAGTTGTTCTTGCAATTCTTTCATCTGCAAGTCGTCAACCGCTTTCGTGGCTTTGATTTTTTGCAACTCGTCCTCAGCTACTCTCTTCCCTTCTTTCAACTCTGCGATTTCTTTCTGTAATTGCTTCTCTTTCATTTTCAAGAGTGAAATCTCAGAAATTTGAAGGTTCAAATCAGACTGAAGATTGGAACGGCGCTGAACTTCTTGTTCCAGTTGAATCACAAGACTCTTAGCTTTGTCAATCTCTTGCTTCAGCTGACCATCACATTTTTGAAGCTCTGCTCGGACTTGACGGTAGTCCACTGACAGCATTGACATTTGTCTTTCAATTTCTTGCCCTTGATTTTCAGCATGAAGTCGCAAGGACTTCTCTTCGTTGAGCTTGGCTTGTAAAGCTGTTGGATATTAAATCAAATTAACAGTTATTGTAAATTGAAATTCATGAATTCAAAGAACCAAACTACTTCGCAATAGTACATAGTATTAGCCTGATTAATTTTCCTGACAAAAAAACTGAGACTTTCCTGTTCTTTATTATTTGGAATTTCAAGAATGACGTCAGGTCTCAAGTGGTGGTATAATACCACCTGAGATTCATTCAGTATTCACTGATTCAGTGATGGTACGGCCTTCCGAAATCCGGAAGTCAAGTTGAATTCACCTTGAGATCTAGTTGTACCAAAGTCCAGACTAAAACTGCATTTTAACATAATTCTAGCCCGAATATTTAAAATACACGAGACACGGGGACCGGATTCTTGCTTCAATTAAATCTAAATGTCTCGCTCCTAATCAATTTCTCTAAGAAATTTATCAGATGAACAAGTCGTGCTATTTCGAAATGACTATACCAATAGCCTTGTCTCCCTTAAGCCTTTACTTTGCAAATAATCATTTTCGCATCCTTGCCCATCTTACGCGCGTCACAATCTCAAATCTGGTAAAGTAATTTCAAGGTTTCCAAAGAACTATTTGTCAGAAATTGTTATCAGTATATGCCTAAACTGGATTTCCTTATTCCAGTACCAAAAGTCGGTCGATTAGACATGCATTTATGCCTATGACCCAATTTCATTGCAATATTTATTTAGAATATAACGATCACGCATCGAGACAGCGTTCATTTGTAATTCAATCGAATGCTAACCAATGTCACGACCAGTACATTAAAAACTGGACTCCACGCCTCCAGTTGGACCCTATCCAAATCTGCTTTATTATACAGTGATCAAAAATCTTTCACTGGTGCCTGGAAAAATTTAAATATTTGGGAGCCACTTAAATTAAAATTGATAACTCAGCGCTGGTTCAAATATTCTGAAATGTTCCTTCATTGCATAACGCCGAGCTCAGGTGTAGACATTTAGTCGCGCGACGACATATTTTAACTACCAGAAATACAGGGAACCTAGAAGAAACCATAAATGCAAGTCTTAAACGAAACCTTGTCAATGCTTAGCTCTAAGCAACTGCGTCGTGTTCCTTTGTTCCTTAAATTTTAACCTTGCCAGTCAGCTGTTTACTGCGTACATACCTAAACAGGTGAAATCCTTTTGAATTTGGTAAAAACAAAATAAATGTACCAAGAAAAAACATCTGCATACTCAAGGACAACTACGAGCTGACAACTAAGAGACAAATTCTGTTATTTGTTGCATTTGCTGTAAATAAAATTGAAGAGCAATTTCTACACTCTCAAGAAAAACTAAGGCTAAATTTGATTGCTTGCAGTCAGCCAAACAAAACTTGGCTTTATAATTATCTTGTTAGGAAGCAAAAGTCAACCAAGGCATTTCTGCATCAATTGCGCCATGTTCATGGTTTAGCTACAATAACAATTTTTGAATTGTAAATTAGGTGAAGGACATATTGGTGACTGTAGGGCAAGGTCATTACTTACTGTAAACACGAACATTTAGTGAACCAATTGTTAAATTGGAGCAGACATAATACGAAAGGGACACATATATTTTCTGGGAATGTAAAGTTCTGAAAACGCAATTGGTTGAACAAAACAACGAACAAAATATACTGCACCGTGCATGTTAAAGTCCACGTTTCTTCAAAAACAATCTCGTAACCTGACAGATTTTGTCAAAATAGTGCAATTTTCAAGCGCAGTTTTTGCCTTCCAGAATATGGATTATTCAGTTATACCTACCGATTTGCTTGAATACGGGGAATCAAGTCTGAAATGTTATTGTGGAAACAATTAAATTTATTTCATTCCTAAAAATAATGTACGTCACTGGTAAAGTCGAAGTGGCAAGGCAAATTCAAAATAACTTTACAAAACTAACCAACCAACGAAGCTAATGTAGGGCATAACTAAAGTTACTAAAGCTGCATCAAGATTAGTCCGTCTTTCAGATAAACCGGACAGCAAAAATAAAATCGTACCTTTGACTTGATCCTCCTTGTCAACGAGAGGACTTCTTCGCTCCATGTCTTTGTGAATGGCTTTGACCTCCTGCTCATATTTGGCACTCAGAGCTTTTAATTGCAGTTCTAAAGACGTTGAGCTTTTTTCTGATTGAACTAGTTTGTCGAGGAGCCCTTTGTTGTCTTCCGATAAACGTATTTCTTTCTCCCTGGCTTTTACAAGCTCGGATTGAACCGAGTGTGATTTCTTTTCCAATTCTAGTTGGATGTCAACTGTTTGGATTCGGAGAGTTTCTTCCTTTTCTAGGGCGGCGCTAAGTTTGGCGATTTCAAGCTCACAAGCGGATTTTGATTCTTGTAAACTAGACACTCTTTCTGTCAAGGATTGTTCTTTGGTTGCCATTAAGACCGTCAGCTCGTTAACTTGCTTGCGGAGTCTTGCGGCTTGCTCGGATTCAATTTTATGTTTCTCACTTTGCTCTGTTAACTACAAAAATAAGAATTTGCTGTAGAACACAAGTTTAGTTTAGAGAACCCAAATTCTAACGAAGGAATGCATCCATTTCTATATTTACTAATTTGCCATTGAAAGGTAATGAAACTACAGGGGATAAGGGATGGGAATTTCCAAGAAGAGATGGTTATTCCGTACCTGTTTTTCCAAAGCAGATATCTTTTCGTTCGTTTGCTGATTGGTAGTCATTTCTCTCGTCCTTTTGCTCTGCTCTTCTTCTAATTTTCTTCTCAAATCTTGCAAACTATTTTCTAGATTTCTCTTCGACTCAAGCTCTACGTCCGCCTTGCGTTGACACTCCTTAAGCTCATGACCCAAAAGAGCTACCGACCTTTCAAAATTTCTAGCCTCTTCCTTGAGCCCAGCTTCTCTTTGTATTGCAACGTCGAGTTGACTAAGAAGAATTGCTCGAGCTTCTTCAAGCTCTTCTAATTTACCACCGACATGGTTTTGGTTTTGATTTGCATGGCAATTGTTTTGCTTTGAATCACCGGCCCCAACCTGTTATATAAGTTTCGCAATTAATAACTTTCTAATTGATTGATGATAGTACACTTCAGTATAAGTACTAAATGCTGAACTCACAAATGCATTCGGTCCATCCACAACTACACTACCCCGGTGCTGCAACGGTTGAGATTTTGATGATGTAATTTTGGCTGACGATAGTAATTGATAGTCTCCAGAATATGTAAACCCCACAAAAGGTAAATGATTTCCGGCAAATGTCTTTGGAGTAGGAAAGTCCTCTTCCGGGCTAATTATGTTGACCGGAGATAAAAGAGCGTAAAATATACAAAATGAAAGTAATGTATAATATATTTCCTTCTGATTAGTTCTTGGTCAACTAGGTCAACTAAGATATACACACTGTGTACACAGATTGCCTTGCAAATTCAAATGTTAGAGGACATATGACAAAAATGAAGGACCAGTAAAGGAAAGCAGCTATCTCTCTCTATAAATTAGTTATGGTGGTTCTAAATTTTATTTAAGGAAATTCAGGAAATAAAAGTCAAAAACTAAAAAGAAAGCAGACAAATTACCTGTCATCTTTGTCAACGTCGTCAAAGTTGCTTGTGTCGTCATCTCCAGACAACTCGGGAACAACGGGGGGTACACCTAAATCAAAGAACGCGTCCATAAAATTTCATTTTAAATGGGCTTATGAGTATGGGGGGTTGAACTTGAAACTTTGAAGCTCACATTGTCGAATGTTGTCAAAATTCCACTGGTCATTTTTAAAAAATGGATGGCTTTTAATTTCTTCGACTCCATTCCGTCCTAGTCGAGTTGAACGATCAGTTAAAAACCCAAAGATGAGATTTTTCCCGTTCGAACTTATTGGGGAAGGAAGATCGTCCGGAATTTTGAGAGCGTTTTTGTGATCCATGATCTTTCCGTAGGTTCCAACCAAACTGTCAGCGTAGAAAGGCGTATCTCCGACCAACATCTCGTATAGAAAGACACCGACTGACCACCAGTCACATTCCCGACCATACTCTTCTTTTCCTCCTTGCGATTTTAATACTTCTGGTGAAATGTAGTCTGGGGTCCCTACCGCTGTGTCAGAGTGTACCAATCCGTTCTATGAAAGGTCAATCGTTTTCCAATAAAACTTGAGCAACTTGGAGAACTTATGTAAACGCCAGTACAACAAATACAAACATCTTAAATTCTAAGTGTGGTGTTCTTACTGAATCCATTCGCATGCAAGTCCCAAAATCGGCGAGCTTCAGGTGACCGTGCTTGTCAAGCAACATATTATCAGGTTTGACATCTCTGTGAACAAATCCCATAGAATGAATTGCGTCAAGAGCGAGTACCACCTCTGCAGAGTAGAACTTGGCCCATTTTTCAGGAACATCATAGTTTGACATCAAATTAACTAAATCGCCACCTATTTGTGTGAGAACATGAATAAGTGATTGCTCGGTGGTTAATGCAGAGCTGATTGAAGTTGTGTAATAATATACCGGGCATGTAGTCCATGACCATGTAAAGGTATTTTGTGTCTTGGAAGGCAAAATGAAGTTGGACAATCCATTCGGAATTTGCGTGAGCCATGATATCTCTCTCCTCCCAGAAAAACGCAGAGTCTGATCTCTTTATCATTTCGAACTTGCTCAGTAGCTTCATGGCGTATACTTTTTGGGTAGCCCTATGCCTAACCTGTTAAAAAGCGATAAAGAAAATGTACTTGAGAAAGGATTTATGACATGATTCATTTCATTAATGGATCATTAAGTACGAGTATTGACAAAGAACAATACGTTTTGTTTTGGTCTTTGGTTATGGTTACGTCTTTGGTTTCGTTTTATGTCTATTTTAGGAAACTGATAATCATTCGCAAATAACAAATTGGAACAAGTCCTCGGAAATAGACTGTTGATTTATATACGCAAAGTTTCTAACCTCTCATCGAAGTAAATGACAAAGAAAGGTTTATTTAGTTTCTTTGCACTTGGAGCTTTTTTGTTGAACAAAAAAACTCAAAAAAACTTAAACTCCACAGTTTTCGAAGGTACGACTACAATGGAGCAATAACTTAATGAAAAGTTTTGCTGTCTTACCAGCTGGAATTAGATAAACGAATTGACGAATACTGTTAAATAAATTCGATTCCAAATTTGAAAACTTACTAATTGAACTTCGCCGTAAGCTCCTCGGCCAATGACTTTGATTAAGTTGAAATCATCGGGTTTCATACGTAATTTATCGACCGTCCTCGCTACCTCATCATCTGAAAACAACAATTTGTAGTATACCCCATTAGCCACGCAATAGTAGAATTGAATTCAACTTGCTAATTTTAGAAGTTTGAATTTAAACTTACATCTGTTTAGAAATGATTCGATGTTTTTCATCTTTTTGAGAGGAGGATGGTCACAGTCTGAAACTAAGGCTTGGACCGTATCCTAAATTTAAAAAACAACATATTTAAGTTAAGACAACTTGGTTTGTGCGAAACAATGGTCAACCACAAGTTGAAGGATCGAATAAATAAATCCACGTTAACTGAATTGTAGTATGTTAACATTGTATCTAATTTGTAAAACTGATACTCATTCGCAAATATATGTTGGAACAAGCCCTCCGAAATAGATTTTTAGTTAATATTTGCACAGCTCTACCCGACATTGATAAAGAACAATGCCAGGCTCTTTCTCTGCAATTCTTTAGTTATTCTAGTAACTGCACATGCACATAATTAAAAAGCGGTGAAGTGATTTCATCACAGCAAACAGTGTGTGGAGTGGATTCTACTCCAAAATCAGAATTTCTCCGAATTT
>JAQGCM010000905.1:0-19212 GCA_034699705.1 Hymenaphorura dentifera
GCTAAGGCATCCTTAACTTCTGCCCGAAAGTGGAAAAAATGGACTTTTGCGTAACTACCCTAGTTACGAGACCTCCTTTTAACCCTTGGAAACTCCTTTAAAAGAATTCAATTGTTTGTAAATGCAGAATCTGGAAGTCTGTCTGTCTGTCTCGACCTTAGAATATTTAAAAACACGTCTACCATTAAATCAGTTGATTTCGTTCTCTCATTGAATTTTTCATTCTTGTGGGGGAATGACGGGAATAGTTTACTTTAGGGGTGATCGGGAAATGGAATTCTCTGGCTTATTTTCTCGTCAATGAATGCAAATTAAAATGGGGTCAATAGATTTAATACTTTACTTACGTGTGACCGTGTGAATGACATCACGTCAATTTGTCAATGGTGGTGGTGTGGTGGCCTTGACCTTTCGGTTCATCCTTTTTGATAGCTGATCTTTCAATGAATTCTTAAAAATAAAAACGGCGTTTAATGTTATATCAATGAACAACAACTATGCTTTAATTTTTTCGGGTGAGGAGTTCGCGTTTACCTACGCTTTTTAGACTTTTTTGATAGATATATTTACTAGTACAACTGACGACTCGTCACTCGTCCTATTTTGCAGTAAAAACTTCAAAAGAAAATACACGGTACGGTTGACGGTGACAGAATGACGAAAACTAGAATTCGTCTTTGGTCTCACTTTATGAATTATGATTTACTTTAAAATTTGAATCATCTTTTACAAATTTTTTGCTCATGAGTTCACCCAATACAATGCCCAATAATAAACAAAACTTTATGAAGTTTAGCATTGTTGTTCATAAATACATTGTCCCTTACCGTTTGGAGCCCTTTCGGTCAAAGTTTGCAGATATTTTACGCGTACGACAATTTGCGTGGGCGTCAATTCCTTTCTTTTGTTTAATTTTGACCCAGCCAGCAAGCCAGTTGATCAAATTTCCAGTTAAAAATGTCACAAAATTGTCCAACAGTACACCACAATCACGATTTTGTCAAAAAAGTTTCAATTTTGTCCATTGTCTGCATGGCTTATTTCTTAATTAACTAATTGTTCCACATGCACTTTGACTTGCACAAGTTGCAGACAGACAGAGACAGCAGACAGATTTGAATGTTTTCATTTCACTTTCACTCCCTGAATAAAAAATAAAAAATTTGCAGTCAATTTGAAATTATATGGGCTCAGCGCCGTTCCAAAGAATAGGTTGGGCGAGTTGAGCCGACTGCTGCAAGGCTGCGACTCAAACTCAATTGCGAAATATTTGCCATCTCTGGCTTCTAACTAGGGATGGGATCAAGTCAAGAAGAGGAGCCGAATTCGCACGGGATCGCGCTCAACAAGAGTCTCAAAATTATTCGCGAAAAATTCTTGCAATTTTCTTCGTCAGAAAAGATTGAGGTCTTCAACTTTAAGATCCTTGTATGAAAATGTTTCTGGAGATCTGGTTAAACTCACCCAGAGAACAGACAGATCAATGAAGATGTTAGATTTGGTATTTGGCTCCGACAAAAGATCATTATGTGCAAAATTTGTTCTGCATTTCGGATGTATTCTCAGAACACATTTCAATGAAGTCAGTCAGAAAACAGAAAGTTTCTTTCGTAGTTCACTAGAAAATCGAGAGAACTGAACCAATATTGAGATGTTAGTGAATAGTTAGTGAGCTAGTGACGCGAAATAAAGGTATTGAAAGTGATTCTATTCTGAGCTAATAGCACCACCAGCTCTCAGAGCTGGGAAGTGAAGGCATTTATTGAACAATTCCAACCAGCTTCACCAAATAACAATATTACAAAAACACTATAATATACTTGATCTAAATGGAAGACGGGACATAATCCAAACAAACATCTCATAGGCATTAATCCGAAATAGGACCCATCGTTGAGCCCATGTATATCTGACTCTACAATACCATGTATTGCACTTGCGAAGTCTCTCAGAATATACGGCTCGCACACAATATTTTGACATCGTAGTGAAAGAAGACATCCTGCAAAATTAAGAGTAAAATTTGAAAACCAAATTGTTATGTGCCCACATTTCCGTAGGTTTCGTTACGAATGATAATGCGGAAAGTAACTTACGTGGCCGTGGTGTGCAGTGCGTGCTCCACTCCTCGAAGCAAATCATTTGTTCTCAAAATTAGAATCATTGAACTAGGGACTCGGTCCAAAATCTGTGAGATTTGTGGCAAATAATTCGTCACATTTGTCCTAATATGTTGAGCCTCATCTGAGGAATGGGCGGTAGCTCTAATGCCACCCTTCCCAGAAATGCTTTCCCAGGATCTTGCAGTAACCATACAAGCGAAGACACCGTAGAAATCTCCATTTCCAACGCCCAAGGCTTCACTATATTTCTTGATTCCTTTAATGTTTGCATTTATAATGCTCAGCCAAAGCTTGGAGTAGTTGTACTTAAACTCGCTTGTGAGCGTCTAAAATAGAATAGAAATTCAAAATTGAACAATATTTTTTTAGTTTTTACGAGGTAAATTTGACAACTTTGGACTTGAAAATTTAAATCTACCGTGTATAATCCGTGGTCAAGTAGGCACAATTCCATTTTACCGTCTTTAGTTTTATTGACCAAAATATTTCCAGGATGAGGGTCACAGTGGACATAGCCATGAATAAATATCATTTCTGAGTACATTTCTCCGAGTCGAGATGCAACTTCTACTGGCGAGATTTTATTCCGCTTCATGTAGTCCAAGTCATTCACTTGTCCACCCTCGCAGAATTCCATGAGAAGAACTCTCTCCGTACTGTATTTCCATTTAATTTTTGGAATCTGCAAAAAAAAACTCAAACTGATTATGGAATGTCCAGGACACACGTAAACCTTAATAGTGTTGGGTGTTTAACTTAAAATCCTACCCTCAGCCATTCATGATCTCTCATCAATGCGCTCACTCTTTCGGCATTTTTGCCCTCATGCAGAAAATCCAATTCCTTTGGCAAATTTCTCTTGATCTCTTCGACAAGCCATACAAGTTTAAAGTCTGGAAATATGTGGGCAGCAGTCTTCACCAAAATTTCCATAGTTTGCAGATCAACATATGCATGAGGACGAACGTCACGATGCTGAACTTTGACCGCCACCGTTTCACCAGTTGTTGCCAGTCTCGCCTTGTAGACTTGGGCAAGTGACGCAGCTCCGATTGGTTCGCACTCAAAGTCTCGGAAGATGTCATTTGCCTTTTGCAAAAAGTTATTATATTCGTATTATTATAAATTATTTGAGTCAGTTGAGTTGAGTGAGCAATAAATTACATCTTGTTTAAGATCCTCCTTGATAACTTTGAAAACATCCTCAAGTGTTGATGATGGGGCATGGCTGTGCAAAATCCTGAGTGTCTCAATATATTCTGGAGGTAACAGATAGTCAAGAGCTCCAAGATGTTGTCCAACTTTTATGAAAACTCCTCGATTTGCCCGACATAGTCCCAGGATCCGTTCAGCTGATCGTCGATGAACCTTAATTAGAAACAAAATTCATGAATTAAGCTGGGCCGGTTCGCCGGTAGGCGGTCTGATTGAATAAATTAAGGGTTGAGGATTGGAGCAAGAATGGGAAACGGTAACGGTGGTGTAGGAAACTAAATTAGAATCATCAAACTAAACTTACGATCCCAAACTATCCCAACTTACATCTGACCAAGTTTGCTGTACAATTTTCGGATCATCTGGCAATTGTCTTCCGTACACGCTAAATTGGTAGTCCACAACAATGGCGCCTGTCTAAATGTAACATTTGATCTTTTAGTTGGTCAACCAGCATAGTTAGCAAATTATTGTTCTAAATATTAATTAATTTTACCATTTTACACGCTGTAAAAACCAACGCACCAAATATTTCAACTAATCAACTAACTACTTTACTTACCACAACTGCTGCACGTCCAAATCTAAAAAGGCCAATTGAGTTGACATAGTCTGGGAATAGTGAGGGTGCTGAAACAACTGCCGCCGTTGAAGCCGCGAGGCCTCCCAACAATGCAAGACCAACTCGCATCTTCGTCAACTTTAATTATTGTAGTCTGCTGCAAAGTGGACAATTAAGAAAATTAAGACCGTCCGTTGTCAGTGCCGTGCCGGTGCCGTGCCACGATAATGATAAGCAATATTCTAATTATTATTATTTACTGGCCAAGTCTAGCTAAAATTATCAATTCAAATCTCACCAGTGGTGTGGTTAGCTCTTGCTCTCGTAACAAATTACAAATTTCGTCATGGTTAGACCGCAATAAAGTTGTACTTTGTACCGCTGTTATCGCCTCTGGATTTTGGAAGACATTTTATTTTTGAAATCTCAGTCAGCTGGGTGCAATGTCCCTGGCACGGCTACAGTATAGCCGTGGAATACCGGGTGTCGGCTATGCTTAGCATGACCAACAGCAGAATTTTGGTTACCCGACAGCATCCTTCACCAATGCAAAGCAATAATTGCCGACAAAACAACTCAATTTGCCTCTTTAAATGCTGGACACATTTTGAAATTCTTGAAAATGGTTAGGTTGGTGAACTATGCAATCTAAAAATTATTTCGTAAACGTGGCGATATTTAAAGTCAAATTTGGGTTTGGGGATTTCTCGAGCCTGTATGCATTCAATAAATGACAAGAACGGACACGACACATCTAATATTTTTTTTTTGGATTTTGAAAATATAACAAAACAAGACTCATTTATTTTAAAGTTGAACTTGAAGGAATGTAGCAGCAGTTAAACATGTGCAAATGCTAGAGCTAGAGCTCATGGACTTTTTCTACTAGTATTAGTATTATCACTTTTTTAAGCTTCAATATAATACAGAAATAAACATAAAAACAATACTTTACTTTTCTAAACCATAACATATGTACTAACATAACTTTTCCTTCTCAATCCGTCAAAATGGTCGAAATGAACAATAAATTCAAGCAACTTTCTTCCCACCAAGAAATAAACAAGAGTTCGTGGTTCGTTGTAGTAAACAAAATGTCAATTTGATAATTTTAGCTTACAACAAAGAAGGAGTTTGAAAAAAATCAAATAGTAAAGTAAATGTGAAAACAAAAACAAGGGACAAAAAAATAAGTACAACAAAAATGAAATCCTTTGGCTTTTGACAAACCAAGTTGTGTAACATAAGTAATAACTAAACATCAAGTTAAAGTTTAAACTAAAGCAAGTAATTGGTGGTGCTCTTATTGCAATTTTTGAACAAGAATTTAACTTTTCCTAGCTTTCTTAGCTGGCGACTCATCAAAAAACGGTTTCGTTTTTCTAATACGCTCGGATGACCGAAGTCCTATTTCATTTTCATTTGAGCGGAGAACAGCTGTGGCGACTGTGGCTGGAGTAGTGCTGGTGTTGGGCCGTGCAACTACTGGAGTTCCTGCTTGGGAGCTCACACTTCCGGTTGGAGTTGAATGCTGCTGCTGCTGTGATTCTTGCTCTGACAATTTTTCTAGATTTCTTAAAATCGCTTTCTCTTGTTTCGTTAGCAGGGCCAATTCTACGTTTAATTTTGATATCTTTGGACGATTATTATCAATGTATTCTTGAACAATTTTAGTTGAAGCCTCCGTGTCCTTCACCATTGCCTTGAGTGTAGTTAATTGTTTAATTTCTAAATCATTCGTCTGCATTTCATTGGTCTGAGCTAGACCAAACTTGTATTTAAGACTGGCCAAGGCTGGAGCTTTATTCCGATTCCCTCCAATGATCGCATCATTACTTAGTCGGTTCCCATCCCTTGTCAGAATCGTTGGACACTGAGTTGAGAAAAGTTTATTATAGTTTGCAAGGAATTGAGTCGCATCCTCTAAGGTGTTCACCAGTACCATTCGCCCAACAATTTTATTAAAAACTTTATGACTCAATTGAACGTCTTCAGGATTCGTGGCCGTAAACTGTAACAGTTTTCTAACATAAGCTGGGTTCCCAAATTTACGTAATCTTGGTGGAATTTCATCCGTGTCCAAATTGTCCAGCCTAAGAATGTCTGCCAGCATGAATTCCAATTTCTCATATTTTCTTCTTAATACATGGCCTTGCTTTTCATTTCGTACTGCAAAGACTGGTAAATATCTTTGCAAGTGCCAAGAAATAACTCTCTGAAGATTCAATTGAGAGGCACGGCTGTGCTCTGCAGCCTCTTCGCATTTAATTTGGGCAAGATGTCCGATTCCTCCGGGACCAACAATGTCATCAGCTTCAGGATGTTGAAATCTATCAACATTGCACCCGTTTTCTCTCCGATCTCTTTCTAGTTGCTTCTGCCTAGCTGCTAAAAGGTTTTCACGAATAGTAATTTCTTTTATATCCCGAATTGATGTGTTCATTTTCTGTGTTCTTTTCCGTTGAATTTCTTCAGAATTCTTTAGCTGTAACTCTTCATTTTTCAATCGAGCTAATTCCTGGTTGTAGCGTTCTAATTCGACTTGAAAAGATTTGATTTTACTTCCAACGGTAGTACGCTGATTCTCCAAGTCTTGTCTCTCCTTTTGTTGAGAAATATCATTAAAGAAGATAAAGTCCAAGCTGAAATTATGTATCGTGTTATCATCCAAAACTGCACGGAATTTTACAGTATATTTCGAATTATTTGGTAGATTCGTTGTGGGCAAGAGAACAATGTCTGGGACGTTGACTATTCCGTTTTCCAGTGGAAGTGGATTCGTCAAAATATCTGGATTCTCAAAAAATATTGCACTTTGTTTTGACCCTTGCAATGAAACATGAACGTTCCCATTTATCTCTGCTCTTAATTGTTCGATTTCGTCTGGCATTAAATATTCTGTAGCAAGATTTTTATGCTCGTCTTTTAGGAAAAGTTTGAGATTTGTAGTTACACATCTTCTAGCTCTGTCGTTTGGATCATTCGATACAAAAACTGTACGCGAGCTGTCCGAATCCTCTGGTTCAAGACAAGCTACAGAATTTGCAATGATTCGCAAAGTTCCATCCTCGCCATCCAACTCCTGTTCAAACCTTGTTGTTCCATCGTCATATGTAAATTTCATAGAATACGATCCGGCTTTTCCTGGAACTCCTCCAAATGTAAAACAACCTTCTTGGACATTGGCTGGAGAAATTTCAAAAACGTTGTCTTGGCTCTTGAGAGATAAAATTAAATTTTTCGTCAATGCATCTCCTAGAACTCCTATTGCTGATCCATCTTCAGCTTCTAGAAATGCTGTCAATGCATTGAAATTTCCGCCAGCTTGGTAGCAAAATTGCTCAAATTCTCCGCTGCTCACATTTAGCTTTCTTGGAATGCCTGGGCGGCTTAAAATATGGAAACCACATCGGGCTATTGCAATCGTACCATCTGCCCACTCAGCTTTTGCTGTTATATGGTTTGTATTGTAGCATTTATTCACGCAAGTTCCAGTAGCAACCCGGCAAGGCGTTGACAATTCTTCAGTTTTCATTCCAATTACCAAAACTTTAAAATCTGCAATTCCATCCTTGTTTGCCAATACTTTTGGAATTTTTTCTGGAATCATTTTTCTGTATTTTTCCAAAGTTATCCAACATTGTCTAACCCCAGGGACAGGATTGCGGCAAGAATCGACAAGAACCACTCTAACTTTCGCACTGCTCATATTTGGTAACACCATTAGAGAATTTCTTTGTAACACTTGATTATCTATCTCAAAAGCCATGCCGGCAGGTTTCCCAGGAACAACATTAATTTTGAGGACTGTCTTCATAGTTGGTCCCATCCAAACATCAATTTCACGTTCTCCGAGTGGTGGGGGCGAGATAAATTTAAAGTTTCTAATCACAAACGAGCCAGGTGGTCGTCTCTTCTGGGCGCTATCTGTACTTGCTCCTAGCTCTTGGAAGGGCAGGCGAGTATATTCCAATTCTAATCCACCCATGTCCATGAGGTCAATGTCTTCAGTTGTGTATTCTTCACCCAATTCGGTGATGACATTTCCATAGTCATCTGTCAAGGTCAAAATGACATCTTCTTTTAGACTATCGTCGACTGGAACGTCTATCCTTTCGCCAAGTTCGTGATTCTGCCCAGTCGCCTGAAGTTCACTTGCGTCCAACGCAATCGTCGTCAAAAGGAACGTGTGAGTTATATGGATGGGATTATCACAATTAATGGTCACGAAAGAAGTGGTAATTTCTCTCTCTGCGAAAGCACGGCTCGGTATATCCATTTTAGGTAATTCTCCAAAATCAAACTTTGTTGCTTTTCCAACTTGTACGACGGACGGCCACTCAAATTTAAATTCATGTTTGTTGGCTTCAAATTCAACAGGGTTCCCCGTTCCGTCAGACACGACGTAACTCAAATTCCCAAGGTGTTCATTCACCTGACGCGTCATACGTGCACCAGGTTCAATTTCAGTTATTATACCTCCCATATTTCGATAAAAAATGCGTAATTTCTCAGGTCTCTTGCTTGGGAATACGTAAAGAATTGCACTCGTTTCAATTTTGAACTCTTCATACTTGATTTTACACAGGAGTTCAGCCTCTTCAAGCTCACGAGTTTTAAGTTTTTCTAAATTGATAGGAGTCGCAGGGTCAGATAGTTTTTGAGGGTCACTTGTCGTAGTCGCCGCCAATAGTTTTAAGTCCGCGTAAAGTTTTCCACTCTTGACGGTTTTTCCATGATAAATATCACAATTTAATAGAATTGGTTTAAATTGCTCCGTTTTTGGTATCAAATTCTCAGAGGAGTCGAAAACATTGCAAGTCAAGGCAGGACAAGTTCCATTTTCTACTGTAATTCTTGTCTCTTGGACTTTAAGATGTCGCGGAGTTCCAACAGCGACTCTGAATTTCTCAGGCGCTGATGAGATTAGTTTTTTCGCGCTGACATTGACATTGACGATCATTTTGCAATCCTGTCATATTCAAATGTCATTACATTTGCCAAACGTTAAAAGCTGTATATTTTTCATAAAACTGAACTCACCCGGACAGGTAATCCATCAAGGGAACCACTAGCAATCACATGCGGAATGATAACACAATTTTCCCCAAGTCGTGGAGGCAAATGTGTAAACTCCAGAGAAAAAGGAGCGTCCGCTTTTACTCTACAATTACCAGTCCATAATAATTTACCATTGTCACTCACGATTTAATTCTCCACAAACTTTTTTACATACCTGCTAGGAATGACTGAAATAAGTGGTTTGTCGTTTGGAATGATACCGCCCAAATCTAATAGTTGTGTCGCATTTGTTGTCCTATCAAGGAAGGAGATCCTGACCTCAAAAGGTTGCCCAATCTTGGTCTCCGCATCCTCTCCAATTTCTTCAATCTTAACTTTGTCTGGACCTCCGGCCACACTTGTGAAATTGATACGATGAACTGGTAGAGGAATTCTTTTTGACCCAACGCGTAAAATATGCCGTCCTAGATCGTCAAAATCTTGTTGTGGTTGTGGTGCAACGCTATTGGTGCTGGGAACGACAAGACGACTACTACTACGCGGAGCAGGTAGAGCTGCAGGACTGTTGCCGGTGTCTGGACGACTACTGCCAGCACGTAGAGTTGGCAGACTCGCTACGGATGTACTACGCACAGCGACAGCAGTTGAAGTTGTAGGACGGCCAGATGATATTTGCTTATGGTTTGGGTGCTCTACGAGATCTACGTAGGCGGAAAACACGATCGTATAATTTCCAGGTTTTGACACATTTAGTGTTTTCAAATCTAGATACCAAAATAGTAACAACTTTCAATAATTAGGATTCCAAATGAAATAAATATAAATTTCGATGGCTTTAACATTACTGTATTTACCCAAATTTTTAAAAAAGTAGCCCTTTCCATGTTGAGATGAATTAACAAGTTCGCAAGGGGCTGACGTGTAGTAAACATTTTCACAAGGAGTATAAGCTCCATACTCATCTGAAAATAAAGCTAATGATTAGGATTCTTTTAAAGCAAAAACGATTAAAGCCAAAAATTTTGAAGAAAAAAACTAACCAACTGGATAAACTCTTGCATAGAGTAAAATCTTTTTGCCAGCCCTGTCACCTTGTGGATGGAAAAGTGTCCCTGACACGACTCCGTCATCATGTTTCCTTACAATTTCGACTTTGACACATTTGATAAGTAGTGAATCAATTGGAATCTCAGCCCCGTCAATAAGTTTTGGTCCAATCCAATCTGACAATACTAGTTTTAGTTCCAAGTCTTTCTCCCTTTCTCTTATCATTTTCTGAACTTCTTCAGATGAAAAGGTTTTGTCGATGTATGACATGTTTTCGATGACAATACTATCTTCTTCACTAGCAAAAATTGCTTCTGGCAATTGCTGGATTTTTACAAAGGCTAGTGGAGCACTTGTAATGCTTCCTTTGGCTACAACGTTTTCTCCTCCAGATTCTACGTAGAAACATACTACTTTCCCAATAACTTTGGCACGCTTTCGTCCGATTAATTTGATAGCATCTCCAGTTTTGAAAGTCACATCCCAAGCTGCTTTTTCAAAAGAATCATATTCTTTTGCTTTCTTATTTTCTTCAAGCCTTAGCATTTGTGTTCCTGAAATTCAATTTAATATTCATTGTTGTTAGTATCGTGCGTAGAGAGGACAAATTAAAATTAAAGAACAAAAATCTTACCAATGCAAGTGGAATAAGTTACTTGCTTATCATATTTCATATGACAATTTTTAATCCAAGCCTCGTAGGCTTGAGCTGTTTTCGCCATTCGACTGGCCTTAGCAATACCGTTCGGTCCAATCTCGATTCTTTGAAAAGTTGCCATTTGACCCCCAATCTTTTGCTCTTTGAATAAATCCAAGGGGATTTGAGTTATTTCCAACTTCGTACACGTAATTGAGTCAACATTTTTATCAAAAAACAGTGAGCCAGAAACTCGATCGTAGCATTTCCGAAGAGGGTCATTTAACCGAAGTTTAGTTGGAGGAGAACACCAATCAAAGGATTCCCACTTTGAATTTGGTATTAGTCGTCCATTCCACCAAACATGAAAGAAGTCGCTACTACACTGCCTAGGTCCAGCAACCCGTGAAGAAGACGTAGTTCTTGAACTAGTAGGTGCTGGACTAAGATCTTGGCTGTCTTCAAATCCATCTTGACTTCCGTTATTTTCAATATCTTCATCAATATCTTCTATAAAATTCGATGTATCACCTTTCCTTGTTACCAATCCACAAGGGTGAGTTTCTCTGTCAAATTTGTAAGGATGATAGCGAATTTCTCCTCCTACTTTGAATGATTTACCGACGCGATTGTATTGTGATATTTCAATACAAAACTTGAAACTGTCAGCTGCAGATTTGATTAATTTATGTTCCAGATTTTCTGAGTCTCCACTCAAAGTTCGCAGATTTCTTCTGACAGGCTCACGTTCTCCTTGATATCGGCTTACAAAAATTTCGACTAATCTTTCGTTTAGAGCTGGACGTTTTCTTGGTCTTGGTGATTTAGAGGGGGAAGGGCAAGGACTGCTATCTTCATCTCCATCGTAGCAATCTCTACCATGAATGTAGTAGTGGTAGATATGTGCCAATTGTTTTTCGAGCGATGCTCCTTTAAAATCCTTTTCTTTTCTTCTTAGTAGTTCCAATCGAGAAACTTCATTGTTCCTGCTAGCTTTTATTTTTGAAACTACAATGTGTGTAAAATTTGATTTTGCTTTTTCTTCATCAACGAGTGCTCGTAACAATTTAGCTTCTAAATTTTCATCCAAAATTTCTTTAGTTCCAGGCATTCTTGCTACCAAAGGTAAATCCCAAGCATCCACTCCGCCGGCAGATTGTTGCTCTAAACGTTCCAAATCATTTGCAGAAATAAAAACTTCACTTACATTTTTAGAAGTTGATCTTTTGGAACATATCAGAACCTCTTCACCAAGATAAAACACAGCTTGTTTCATTCCAGCTCCAAATTTACTAATATTTGAATTTATATACATTGGATAAGTGTCATCTTCAGGAGGATCAGAATTGAGTGAAACACTATCGTTTGGAATAAAATCTCTAGCAGTTTGACGACGAGAATCTTTTGGTGCTTTGTATTTAAGTCCAGCTCTTAACTCATCAGAATGCATTCCGTGGCCATTGTCCAAAATATGGAGAGAAGAATTATTTCCATTATCATAAAAGCGTATTTCAATTATTCTTTGATCCGCATTATTAGATGTTGCTGATAATGAATTGTCTATTAAATCCGCCAACGCAAACGCTGCAGCATTTTGTTCTAAAAAAATCAAGTACAGTATATTAACTAAAATTAATCAATTACTAAAGCCTTTGTAAAGATGGCCAGAGATGGTATGATGGTAGGGAAAATGAAAATACCTGAGTCCCCATGATAAGTCCCATCTTGATCAGTGATTGTATTTGTATGGGGAGTTGTATTAACAACCTGGCTAAAAGTAAACGGTAGATCTTGCTTTAAAAAGTCCACGAGGAAAAGATGATCATTGTCCCTTAGACTTATGATATTATCTTCATTGATTTCCACATCTTGGTCCACACGACAAATGATAAAATGAGGGCTGACTTTTAATATCTCCTGAATCAAGGACCTTAGAGTTTGATAAGCGCCTGGTGCAGTAATATTAATTTTCTTAATGAGAACATTGTCTTGTCGTCTTTCGGCCTCAGGGATTCGGCACCAAGTTGTTGCTCTCATATCAGAGACAACAATGTTGACCATCTTTATTTCATCTTCTTCTTGCAGTTGAAGTGATGGTAGCGGTGGTGGCATTTTACTGATTTTATTTGTTTACCTCCAGGCAAATGCAGGCCCTTGCAACCCTGTAATTAAGAGTATGATTTTTATTACCTAAATTAAATCTAAAGCAAGGTAAGGCAGCAGAGCAGAGCTTTCCAGTTATTTTTGCAAATCTACTTAGCAGAACAACTCATTTTCGATTGGCAATGGGAGCATGGTGAAACGGAAAGATTTGATTCCCGAATGCACAATGATACCACCAATTTGTCCATTAAAATTGAAAGTTCCTTAACGCGAATTTGCACCCGAAATCGAATTTTGCATTCGATTCTGAGCAAAAAATAGCTGTAAGTTTTTAAGCCATGCATGGCAATTTTTGCAAAGCCTAAGATGCCTAAGAACTAAGAACTTTTAATTACAACGAATTACCCAATATTGATTCCAAATTTAGGTAGGAATGTAGATAGGAATTTCCATTCAGCTCCTAAATTGTAATTTGCAGCAGGATACCACAATTTGCCAAAAAAAAAAGTGACTATTTCAATTTTATTTTGACAGAATTTCCCAGCGTAGCGGCAGCATAGACACGTTCACTTTTTATCAAAACTCATCACATTTTGCATTGTTATTTTTGGTCTGTATAGATATAGACAAAGAGTTGGACCACACACTAGAATAGTAGTCAACTATTAGTTTTTTTTAGCGTTTTAATTCTTTTCTTTGTAATAATTAATGCGAAGTTACGAAGTTGTTTGTGTAGAACTGAGTCGTTCTCTGCATATGCTCTGCGTAATTTGCTCAAAACCCGCGCTCTGCCTAACAAAATAGCTTTTTTTTTACTTATCTTGCAAAGTGCATTGCAATGAGAGTGAGAGAGAGACGAGTTTCATCAAGTTCGGGACTTGAGATTTGAGATATCCTTAGCCCCACATATCTTCAATTTCTTCAATCCTCTCCTCATCAACTAACTAAACAAAGTTGTTTAGTCTCATTTGAATAATTTTGTACTTCTAAAAATTCCAAATTTTTTAACGGTTTTGAACGGAGTCTCTGCATTCTGAATGTCTTTGAAAAATGAATTTAGAAATGATTCCAACTTCCAAGATTTCAAGTCGGTCAAGTCCAAACTTAGAAGACACAATGCTCAAAAGTGTAAAAAGGCTAAACGGTTAGACTAGACCTAGAGAAGAGAACGCACGTCAGAGACTAAATTGTTCTAAATGGTCTTTTGAACCTTTGAACGAATGTAAATGTAATTAACACGAAATAGAAAAATGATATGACAAGACTACTGACAACTTCACAACTAAATTTAGCAGTGCCGAATCAAATGGTGCATTGATTGCGTGTGACTTTCTTAGACAATCATATTAAGGTATTCCAAGCTTCAATAGTTTGTGCTAAAAGAATTTTGAAGTAAAACATATCAGAGAACTGTATGCAACAATATGCGATGCTATACTACTAGTTTATAGTTTTTAAAGTTACTAAAATCGACATCTTTTGAGCGAGAGCATCAGGGCCAGAGAATTTCATTTCTTGAAATTGCACGGATCCACTATTCATTTCACAACTGGAATTTTGTGCAAGAAATTTGATTGCAAATGCTTATTTAGGTTTTTGTTGCTAGAAACGTTATTGGAACTGGAGAGTTTGTGTTTGGAAACCGCAGAGTTCAGTCTGCTCAGTTCTACTAGTTTATTCAAACAAAAGGCCAAGGCCACAAAGTTACTCTCGTAAAAATTGTGTAAAATTCACAGCAAAAATGTTAGTATTTCTTGGAAAATGCTTCGTTTTGTTCAGGAAAACCTCACTTTAATTTCAATTTCGCATTGCTTTCAGTGTTCCTGTGTCTTGCATGAATCTTCGTGTTCTGAACTCCAGGGCAAATTATTTTTGGAATCAAGTAATTTGCTTCCTCTTCCTCAAATTGAGGACCTCAATGTTCTCAGATTAATGACACACGCATATTACAAGTTTGATGACCAAAACCTTAATATTAGTCAATTCTTTATCAGTAGAGGAATTAGCAATTAAATTAAAGGAAGTTTGGAAAGCTTCTAGTACTAGTTCAAACTTAGTTACATACTGGAGTTTGCACTTATCCTGACAACCAGTTCTCGCAACGCAATACCTGCATTCGTCTAATTCGCAAGTATACTTTGTTTTCGTAGACTGATTTTGCTTTTTTCGAACATTTTGCTTTCCTCCGAATATTAAATATTAAAGTGCAGTTGCACATAATTTATTTCCAATTAGTTGATTTGATTCATTTTGAGGTTCTAGCCGAGTTATTACGAATGTAAACTTTTGACTATTTCAGAACTCTGATCGATCGTATCAACGAACTCAAAAGATTCCAACAATGCACGCTCTAACTCTCTTGTTCATTTGCTGCACATTCTTGGCGTTTGTTGACAAAGCAAAAATGGCGGACGTGGATGACATTGAAGGAGACGAAGATGGTGACAACAATCGGTTTTTGGTGCGCGATACAAGACAAGTATTCCACCGTCGCCACCCACGCCCACCACAATACAATCAAAATTGGAGACCAGTCAATCGCTTTCAAGTACCTCAGCGCCGTGTCCAAGTCCAACCTCAACCTCGACCTCATCACCATAAGCAACATCACGGCGATGATGAGCACGGTTATGCCGCTATTTTGGGTTGAAAATAAAACACTAAATTCTATTCAACCTAAAAATTTTAATTTTAGGGTTGAATTTATCTGTTGTGCTTCTATAAGTATGCAGATTAAAAAAAACAACTCAGATTTGTTTGATTTCGATGCGCAATTTATTATTTAATTTTGCTGCTTGTCAAGTGAAACTTTTACAAATTTTGAGATATTCAGTTCATTTTTACAAAGGTTACTTTACTAAACTACATCTGTACCGCACCGTGAATAAACTCAGCCGGTAGAATAGATCAATGGAAATTTTGAGAATCATGGAATTTTAGTCAATTATTGACCACCGCGAAGACGGAGGACCAAATGGAGAGTAGACTCCTTTTGAATGTTGTAGTCAGATAATGTACGACCGTCCTCGAGCTGCTTTCCGGCAAAGATCAATCGTTGTTGATCTGGTGGGATTCCCTCCTTGTCTTGAATCTTGGCCTTGACATTTTCGATAGTATCTGAAGGCTCGACCTCCAAGGTGATCGTCTTCCCTGTCAAAGTCTTTACGAAGATTTGCATGCCTCCACGAAGTCGAAGGACCAAATGGAGTGTTGACTCTTTCTGGATGTTGTAGTCGGATAATGTACGACCATCCTCGAGCTGCTTTCCGGCAAAGATCAATCGCTGTTGATCTGGTGGGATTCCTTCTTTGTCTTGGATCTTGGCCTTGACATTCTCGATAGTATCCGAAGGCTCGACTTCCAAGGTGATAGTTTTTCCGGTCAAAGTCTTCACGAAGATTTGCATGCCCCCTCGAAGTCGAAGGACCAAATGCAAAGTTGATTCTTTTTGGATGTTGTAGTCGGACAATGTGCGACCATCTTCCAGTTGCTTTCCGGCAAAGATCAACCGTTGTTGATCTGGTGGGATTCCCTCCTTATCTTGAATTTTGGCCTTAACATTTTCGATCGTGTCGGATGGCTCGACCTCCAAGGTGATGGTCTTGCCAGTCAACGTTTTCACGAAGATTTGCATGCCTCCTCGAAGTCGAAGGACCAAATGGAGAGTAGATTCTTTCTGAATATTGTAGTCGGATAATGTGCGACCATCTTCCAATTGCTTTCCGGCAAAGATCAACCGTTGCTGATCTGGTGGGATTCCCTCCTTGTCTTGAATCTTGGCCTTGACGTTTTCGATTGTGTCGGATGGCTCGACCTCCAAGGTGATCGTCTTGCCAGTCAAAGTTTTAACAAAAATTTGCATACCTCCTCGAAGTCGAAGAACCAAATGGAGAGTTGATTCCTTTTGAATGTTATAGTCGGACAATGTGCGACCATCTTCCAGTTGCTTCCCGGCAAAGATCAATCGTTGCTGATCTGGTGGGATTCCCTCCTTGTCTTGAATCTTAGCTTTGACATTTTCGATAGTATCTGAAGGTTCGACTTCCAAGGTGATCGTTTTTCCGGTCAAAGTCTTCACGAAAATTTGCATCCCTCCTCGTAGTCGAAGAACCAAATGGAGAGTTGATTCCTTTTGAATGTTATAGTCGGACAATGTGCGACCATCCTCGAGCTGCTTTCCAGCAAAGATCAATCGTTGCTGATCTGGTGGGATTCCCTCTGTGAATTACAAAATGAATTGTTAGATAATCCGACTACGAGATATTCAAAAATGTGCAAGTCATTTTTATTTCTGGAGATTATTTCAGTTTATGCTTGATTAAATTTAAATTACCTTTATCTTGGATTTTTGCCTTGACATTCTCAATTGTGTCGGAAGGCTCGACTTCCAAGGTGATCGTTTTTCCAGTCAAAGTTTTCACAAAGATTTGCATTCCTCCTCGAAGTCGGAGAACCAAATGCAAAGTTGATTCTTTTTGAATGTTGTAGTCGGACAACGTGCGACCATCCTCGAGCTGCTTTCCAGCAAAGATCAATCGTTGTTGATCTGGAGGAATTCCCTCCTTGTCTTGAATCTTGGCCTTGACATTTTCAATACTGTCGGATGGCTCGACCTCCAAAGTGATCGTCTTTCCGGTCAAAGTTTTCACGAAAATCTGCATTTTGGTTTATTCTGCAAAGCAAGCAAATGACAAATGAATGATTAATATAAATCAAATTTGAATGAAGCAACAAAAATCAACCACTAGAAATTCGTTCCCTTCCTATTCGCTCACCTCTCTCAGTGCAATGCAATGAATGAACAGTAAATTATTCTTTGAAATTATAATCCGAATTTAAAACTTCAAATTCAATTCAACTCTCAAAACAGCTTTTCTCTCACTACCAAAACTACCAATTTAGCAAACCAACAACTCAGTTTCAAGTCGAGGATAAAAGTGAGCAGTAAAATCAAATGAGTCAAGAAAAACTTGTTTGTCTGTTCGTCGAGTCGAGTTGGAATAGAAAGTTCTCGACCTGAGTCTGAGTCATCGTCATGCAATATCCAAAGTCCTTAGCAACAGCGGACTTTGGCCACAGCGCATAGCCAGCACTAACTAGCACTCAACCAAGCCATACTCCAATACTCCAATCCCAAACCCAATTCTCTACCCTTTGAAACCCACCCATTCCACGAACACGACTACGTACGAAGTACGAACTACGGTGTAAAATTACGTCATGATCTGAGCGTTCTGACGCCAGCCAAAACGAAAGCCTTGCCCTACTTCAAATTTAATTTAGCCATTCATTCCATCAGCTGTTGTAAAATATGAAAAAGACGGAGGTTTTAGCTCAGAATTGAGTAGACCCTGTAGCTAGATACGAAGGAATGCAACTAATAGGTTTTTTTTTTGAAAATCAGAGCAAAACATGTCAAAAAGCTATTGAAATTGTTTATGCATTCGAATTTAATATCTACTTTGGAATCGGACTGATTCTCAACTTTTCCAACTTCATTGTCTAACTCTAACTAGCATAGCATGCAATTTGAAAACTACTGACCAAATGAAATTAGAATTGGATCAAAATTGAGACCACAAAAAAACTAACACGAGAATAGAGAATCACAATTCATAAATCGTTTTTTCATTCGTTCTTCCGTTCATTTACAGTAGAAAAGAGAAGAAATTCAAAGAACTCATTCCTTTTAATCGTAGTTTGTCAAATCTGAAGCGACTGATTTCCTAATAAATATGAAATCGTGAGTAGGCCATGGCCTAGGCCCTAAAATAACTGAAAAATATGAAACAAGACACGAACAAAGAAAGACTGACTGACAAGGCCAAGCAGCCCAACAAAGAGACTTTAATCAAAATTCAATTCCTTACCTTCTTTTAAATTCTTCAAAAATTCAATCGACTATTTAATTTGAATATTGTTTCAAGCTCTGCAGAAGATTAAAATTTGTCACTTTTTGGTAATATTTCAACTTGTGAAATAAAATACTTTTGTTCTGCTTGTGAGTTGAGCTGTGCGTCCTTGCGATGTGAACTTTTTGAGTGAACTGTGCGGCTTGGGGCAAAAGCAAGGAGCATTTATTGCCTGGCTGGGGCTGGGGCTGGGACTTTACAGAAACGAAAACGCAGCGAATGTCCTAGAAGCGTTGCGTTTTTCCTAGATTTTTCTCATGCAATCCACACACAAAAATGCATTCAACTTTTCACCAAATCCTTAGAAGGACGTGGCATTTGGCTACATGGTGAAAATGGTGATGGCAATGGAAAAACTCATGTGATTTTATCATTTATGACATCACTAGTTCTCAATAACAACTAACAACGAACGGAGAACGATTTCATGTCTTGCTCAAATTTAACTTTAGCTCTAGCTGATGATCCCGTATAATTTGGTAGGAAGTTTCCGAATAGCATTTTTGGGAGGCGTGTCATAGTTGACCGCACTCGCGAGTGCTGAGTGCTCAGGAGTGCGCGAGGGGCCCTCAGCACTCGCGAGTGCGGAGT